>JAOEHX010065580.1:0-11101 GCA_025448015.1 Bolborhynchus lineola | reverse complement strand
CCATGGCAGGGGAGTTGGAACTAGATGATCTTAAGGTCCTTTCCAACCCTAACTATTCTATGATTCTATGATTCTATATTTGACACACTGAGCACATATCAGTGAGGATATTACCTTTGCAGGTAATCCTTTCTCCAAGGCTTATTGCATTTCAAAGCTTAAGCTATAGTTAGCATCTGCAATTAATACAATTTTTCCTAGATAAAGATAAAATGCCATGTACAACAAACTAATAGTTGAGAAAAAATAGTTTTCATATGAATCATCCAAGTACCAAATTTATGCCAATCCATTTATCTTGACTGTGATACTTTCAGAAAAAGGATAGATAAATAAACGACCACAAAATATAGAGTTGTTTAGCTTGAGTAGAATAAACTCTAGGGTTGGTAAAAATCAAAATATGAAAGAAGCTATAAAACACATGCTCACATATATTTATTAACACTTAAAGAACATGAGGACCCTTTGCTGTAACTAAAGTAGATTAAATTGGGAATTACCAATTAGAATCTATATATTAGCAATAACTAGTCTTAAAAATACTGCAATGCTGAATGTACCAATATTAGAGTCCATTTTATTTTTCAAGCACTGCCATTTTTAAGAACTCTGCACAAAATATTTTAGTGTACAGCATAATCCACTGCTTTCTTATGAGGGCAAAGCACACCGAATTTCCCCTTGAATCAAATGTCCAATAACAGGCAGCACATAGCCTCCCTTCCAAACGCTACTCGTTTTCAGTGTATTGACTGAAACTTGCATGCACAAGTCAAAAGTTTCTGACTGTTTGCACAAGTTGAGCGTAACTTCTATCACAACTACAATAATACAGCAATATAGCATTAAGAAACTACAGTGCACCTCCAGAAGCAATCAGGCCTGATGATTGCTGGCTGGTGCCCAAAAATACAGGCTCCCTTTCTTACCTGTCCACGTTCTTCAACATTGCCTAACCCTTCAAGATGTTTGGGGCTTTTTCCCCATGGATCCCTTTATAGCCCTTAATATCAGGGGACGCTCCCAGCATAAAAATAAATTTCTTCATTTGAAATCAAACTACCTGAAGACCTATTCAGTTGTGCTAAGCACCACCCAGCCTCTGTCACAGGCAGGGCCAGCTCTGAGTTCTACATATGCCACCAACAGACTACAGAGGAAACTGACGCCCTTGTCAAAAGGATCCAGAGCTGGGGAGCATCAGGAGCAGGACTGAGAGTGGGTAAATAACAGAAAGGTACCTTCCCAGTTATGACTGAAACTGTGGGATCTGCAAGTGCTTCCTGGGAGGGTAGGGCTTGCTTAGACCCTGCTCAGGAAGGTGCGAGAAAATTGCATACCCTGTATGCAGTCCACACAACCTCTTTGTTATAAGCCTGATGCATTGAAAACTGCCTTCTAAACAATTACTCCTTGTTTCTGTGTATCCTTCACACACATTGTTCCCCAGAAGCCTAACCAGAAGTTCAAAGAACAGTAGAAGGTGCTGCCTGTGCAGCTACCCACCACACTGAGGCTTATGGGGCTGAGGATACCACAGCAATTGGACAGGGCAAGCAGAAGTCATACCCAGAGACCAGGTAGGTCTGCAGCCCATCTCAAGTGTGGCACCAGGCTCCCAGAGCCCTGCTTAGCAACAGACTGCAAGACTACGTGCCTGCAGTTCATGAGCAAATATTCTAAGTAGAGTCACCTTGCTAAATAAATGGAGTCTCCTGTTCTTGGGGGGAGAAGAGAAATAAAAGAGCATCAGGTGTTGGCTCCTTTTTACATGAATGTAGTTGCATGTATCTTTCATTAGAACAAAAGAGCTTTACACACATATGCACACTGAGAAGATAGTTTGTCCCCATACCTCTATTGAGAGGAAAGCAAAAGTACAGAATGAATGGAAAGCCAAAAGACAGTGGTTAAGAGTATCATGTATTACTGATGAGCAAGATAATATGCCTGCAGCCAAAGAAATGCATTTTTATTATCAGTAGGTAAAAGCAAGTGGATGTAGCATTTCTTACAAATTCTTATTTACACATTTCATAAACCTGTGATTCCCTGTAGTCCTGTCCATGAAAGCACTTCAGATTCATTTCTGCTAGTAACCCGATTCACTGTTATGACAGCAGGCTTTAGTCCCTGCAAAACAGCAAGATTGAGACTATTGCAGGGCCCTTCTGCAGACAAAGGAAATCTCATCCATGAAGATTGCTGGGATGACAGTCCCCATCATGGCACAGGTACATATGAAGATGATGACATAGGTCAGGGAAAAAACACTGCAGTATGGCTGTTAGGAACAGCAGAAAATTGTAAAGTAGAGACGAGGTTCTTTGCCAAGAGATGACAATTTAGCATCTTTCGCAAATATAATGCCACAACCACAGCAGCATATCAAGGCCTCAGCAGAGGTATGTGCTGCAGGTTAGGAAATTTCTTGACCCCAAAGATCCTGTCATCTAAAGAGCAGGAGGAGAAGCCAGTTATTTATGGTTATTTTGCATACAGCCCAAGCTGCAGAGTGTCCTGGATGCAGTGTGGTCTGCAAAATAATAAATGCCTGCTCCTGATACCCACAGACTTCTTGAGTAGTCTGTCCATGAGCCCAGAAGGGAGGCAATCTTCACAAAAAATACGACTAGTTGTATTTATATAATTTAGTACCTCTAATCAATGGGAATCATTATTTTAGTTTTAAAGTAATACATTTTGGTGTCTCTAAACACCTATATACTTTTCAGTACGGGTGGGGGGACCATACTATCTCTTCTGTAAATCACTTTATAAAACCTTGTCCTGTAATGTTTTAGTCAGGTGAAAGCCTTCTGTAGGGCTTACAAACTCTAAGCTTTCAAATTTCTCCAGGTCCCTTCATGTGGCCTCATATTTCTTTTCCTTACCTCTGAACTACATTTATTTGCTCAAAAGCCAACCCATGACAACATTTGTCAATGAATTTAATGCTCCAGTTAGCAAGGAAGAAGCTTGTTAGCTAACATTTATTATAAATACTCTTCACTCAGCAGGCAATGGGCTATACAGACATTTGACTAAGAGATAAATTGCAGCAAATAATTTTAGGTACTTTTTTTATCCACTAGAAGTAGTCAATCTGAAATGAATGTAACAGAATAATTTTCATGCAACAGCTGTAACAAAAAGGCTTCTATAAAAGATATGTCTGTGCATAAAAAATAGTTAATAGAAAGTGCTGCCTGTAGACAGAAAAGCATATATAGTATTGCATAAAGCTCTTCCATGCTAGGCAAATGGCTTCTGGTCAGCAGCCATATGAATGCAAACCTAGGACCATTTGAAACATTTCTAACACTGAAGGAAGGAAAACTAAGCTAAGCAGCTTACACAAAGTGCCTATGGAGATTTGGCCTTTGGTTCAGATTGAAATCAAGATGTTAGGCTACTAAAATAATTTTGAAAATTATATTAGGTATATTTCTGCTTCTCAAGGGACCAATATGGGCTGTGGCGTCTGGCCCACAAGTAGGTTCTGTAGTTCTTTTAAATCCATTAAGGACTCCTGAATGTCTCAGAATAATTCTACATTGCCATTTTCAAAACACATTTCCTAGAGGAAGCTCTGACTCAAAACAACTTCTGCTGAAAGCAACAAAAGCAAAACATTACTATGATGCATGGAGCATTAGTCACACTGCAAAAGGAAACAAAATAATGGAATCACACTGTAATGATTTTCAAAACTATTAACTTTGTTAATGAGTCATTAAAAATTTACTCCCTGCACTGATTCAGTGAGAGAACACAGTCATTCATTAAAATCTCATCCAAAAGGTTTTAATTCAGCTGCCTCTTGAAATGTGCGGACAATGCATATGTTTGGTTTTAAATTACAAAAATTTGGAATGTTGAGAAAAACAGTTTTTGAAAGTATAATGTAAAAGTTTCCTCAAAGTATTCACTATAGTTTTATTGCAGATGTGTAGCAAGTCAAAAAAAACAATATGTGAACGCACATCTATAAGACTATGATATATATTAAATGATATACATTAAATATACATTAAATAAATACATTATATATTCATTACGATATATGTTAAATACTCATCTGTCAATATTAAATACATCTGTTCTGCTGCAAATCCATATGTTTAATGTAAAATAATGAAACATAAGTCCAGAGGGCAAATGTATTAAAGGACAGTGATATTTAATTTTCCAGGAACACTAGTCCGAATTTTAAAGGAGTAGGCAAAGGACAGTAAGTTCACAGTCCTGCCAACTTCTATGATTTCATTGCAAATCCAGTGACATTTCATGCTCAAGTTGTGGCTCCTGAAGCCCTCTAACATGAAGGAAATTCTCAGCTTTTCTATTATTCATAAGTGATTTGCCCTTCAGCTGGCAGTGGAAAGCTTGAAAATGTAACCACTAAGGAAATACTCAAGAGAAATACACACACATACATCTTGGAGTCTCAGAATTTTTAGGCAATCTCATAATTTATGGAATCTCTGCTCACAGATTCGCCACTTTGGCAAGTAGTGAACTCTTCTGAAATAATCCATAAATATGAATATGCAATTACAGTATCAAAACCAGGTGCTATTGTATTTTAAATTAGAACATTTTCCTTTGAAATGCAGTGAACTAACACACAATGATACTGTAAAAAAAAGTTGCTACAGAATAAAAAGCAGGCACTTCTCAAGAGCACACCACAGGGAAGGTAGCCAAGCTTCATTTTTACTGTCCTTTATCGTGGTGCCAGTTCTGCTTTGCTAGGTTTAGGATCCTAGGACAAAAGT
The DNA here is from genome assembly GCA_025448015.1 of Bolborhynchus lineola. Lineage (NCBI taxonomy): Eukaryota > Metazoa > Chordata > Aves > Psittaciformes > Psittacidae > Bolborhynchus > Bolborhynchus lineola. The sequence continues at coordinate 6,317 of JAOEHX010065580.1, read as the reverse complement.
CCTTCCAAAGACAGAAACAGGAGCATCTGCTGAAGTTGTCCAGTTAAGTCAAAAGAGATAATTTGGAAGGAGAAAGAAATTGAGAGACTTTTAAAGTGAAGGAATGGTAAAGACAAAGATAATCTGTATATCATTGTTGTGTTGAACCAATAAAACTAAGAAAGAGGATGACATGCAAAACTGCAGGAATGCCCTTTCCAGCATCAGTCTGGGCTCGCAGTCACAAAAAAACTCACTTGCCTCCTAGCCTTCTGCTAGGTTTTTAAACTGTTTCTGTCAGGATCCTCTATAGGCAAGAGTCCACTTTTCAGTGAAACCTCTTGAAGCAGGACTGCAAAAGAAATAGCTTTAGATTGGGAAAAGGGAGAGTATGAATTACTAAAAGGCAGGACACTTTTATATATTAGTTTCAATAAAGGAGTTGTAGGTGTGTAGAGAAGCTGATTGAGCTACAAGAAAAGCCCACAATTTTCAATAGGAATTTTCTTGAGGACCCCAGATATTCTTCCGATGAGAACAGGAATGATTCAATATATTTCACAGCTAATAAAACGAAAGTATTGCACTCAAATATTGCACAGATCTCATGGAATAGTAGGTAGCATTAAGTGAAAGGAGTAGTCCAGTTACCTGAAGGTCAAGCTACAAAACTGAGCAGCTCTAATCATCCTGACAAATGGATAAACTATGATTAATTACCCATCTCATCAGCTCAAGCCAAAGATGAGGAAAATAATAAACCTTGGTAAAGACCTTCCCAGTCAGATCACCAATAATGTTGATTAATAAAGTTCGTGTGTGTGGGTGGGTCCCTGTCTCCTGGCTGTTGCTTATAGGGGCCTAAGTACATTTATAGCAGGAGGATTAAAGAATAAGCACTCCTGATGCCATCATCTTTTTTGGGCCAAGAAGGGGAGAACTTTAAAATGATTCTATATGTGTGCTCATGTCGTGGGCCAGAGAATATGACTGCTGTGCCCTTGGTCTTCAGAATACATTTACTTTTGTTAAACAGCAGCAAAGCAGAAGAAAAACAGCTTAATGAATTTCATTAAATTTTTCCTGCCATGGCCTTTCCCTTGGCTGCTGTAAGAGTCTGTAAACCAAAGGCCATAAAAGTAAAAGTAAACCTTTCTAAAGTTGTCAGTAAAATTAAAGAATTAAATTAATTAAAAAATTAAACAGCAAATAATCACTGAAAACATGGCAGCAACCATGTTAATAAATCATGGTTAAATGCCATCATCTTTAGTTACCACATTTTCTAACAGGTTTTGTTTTCATTTGTTGTGTTTTCAACACATTTGTGTTGCTCTCATTGGCAGTACATGAACTGCTTTCGTCAGTGACAGGTGGGCTGATCCTGGAAAAGGCTTAATGCAACCACCGAGGTGCTGGGTGCCTCTGGTTTCCATTGCCATTGCATAGGAACTGAAAAATCTGAACACGATGTAGGGTGAAGCCCCGAAAACATTTTGATGATAGATGCTTCTCCTCTGGCATCCAGCGGGGACAAGATGCAATGAGCTAGCACACTGATAATTATTTTTCCATTAGTCTGAGAGCAGTTTCATCCTTCTTTATTTTCCCCTAATTGCCTTGACAGTATTTCCTAATCTGATCAGAGTGATGCAGATTTAAAAATATATGTTTTCCCTTCTCACATACTGTTAATTGTTGACAAACCTTAAGCAGTTTTGTTGTGCAAAAATGGCCTCTAGCTCTGGACTATTTAAAAATGTGAGAAACACAATGTTCTGTGTTCTGATTCCTGTACACATGAAGGATAATCACAAGATTAAAGTATCCTACCAGAAACCAAGGTCCTAGTGTCTGCCTCCAGGCTGTGCTTGCAAATCCATTAGTAATCAAAAAGTATCTTTTATCTTTTCCCTTATCTCCACTGAGCAAAATAAAAAATATTCTCTTTCTCTTGGTATTTTTGTCTTATCTACTTATATTAGCACATATTCTAGGATGGAAATTTCTTGCACTTTGTGCACAAACAGAACAGCATCACACAATGTAGCAGATCCTGGCTCAGTCAGTAGCCTTTATCTGCTGCAATAGTATAAAGAGTAAGAATTACTGGCCATATCTAAATGGCATTTGAAAACTGATCCTGCTTTAACTCTGCTGAAAACACCTACTGCTTCTGCATTAGAATTAGTTAGCTCATCATCAGATGAATTCCTTTTGAATTTTTCATCCCAAACTACAATGCATAGTAATTTCTTATTGCATTCTGTTATGAAGGCTGCTACATTAGCTTCAGCATAAACAAAACAAATGAGCTTCAGTCCATGTCCGAAAAATCATACTCCAGATGGACTTCCATTTTAAACATGAGAAATGGATGCCCACCAATATCAAAATGAGAACTACAAAGTCACACAGGAAGCAGAAACAAAGAGTGGCTGCTTTGGTCTAAGCTGAGCAGCATAACATTGCTTCTTTGCACTGAAATTCTCCCTTTCCATCCCTGCACACAACACTGAAGTTTGGGTTTAGCACAGTTTTAACTTTCACAAATGGCAGTCTTTCACATTTTCATAAACTTTATCTCAAGATATGATTTTTAAACGAGCAAAATAATTTCTCTTTGAAAATGTCACCTTTATTTCAGTAATTTTAATCAAAGGGCAAGGCAGAAAAAAAAATATTAGCAGATTCAGGAAGCATTCAGTGAGTAGCTACAGTTAACAAAACCCAGCATTTTTTCATCAGATAAACTATTCAACAAAAGCACTATGCACATATCTGCTGTGAACACTTTAATTTGCTACTTCTTTATTTGGTTTTGGAAGGAGTTATTGAGTTTACTTATTGATTTTTTGTAAGTGAAGCAGTAGTTTTCGTTGAGATCTTGACTGAGCCAATTGATAAGGTCTTGGTAATAAACAATAGCAGTGGCAAAAAGGTAAATGAAATGCAATCAATGCAAGCCAGAGTAAAAAAAGCACCTTCAGAAACTTGCAAAATGGTATCATTATTACTACAAGCCAAGTGTTGCTGCAGAAACACTTGAGAGCTGTTGGAGTAATGAGTGCTACTGGAAATGTAATGACTGCTCACTGAGTAATTAACATGTTACATGAATTACTGATACATCTAAAGATGCATGTTTATTTTAGCTTGCTGGGCAAGATTAAATAAAGTATTCTATAATTTACTCACTATGGAGTTGTTATTTCCTACAGCTTGGTTATAATTTAAAATTGAAGATGCGATTGCAGACATACTCTGCACACACAGTTAAATCAGTAGAGTTCAACTTAAAAACCAGATCAAAGACCACAGCCTGATCTCTCATTGCAAAATATTAATAACTATTGATCCATTGTTCAAACAACCTGTTAACGGCAGAATACAGTGGAAGTCACTGTATTTCATTGGTCTAATGCCTTCTAAGTCACACCTGACGCAATCTTAGTCAATTCACTCAACAATCAAGAAGAAAACAGCCATGGTTTAAGGTGAAAATAGTCACTTCACCCAGATAATACAGATACAAAGCAGCCACCAGCTAACTAAAAGAGACTGCTTGCTTCCCTCCCTCCTCAATAAAAGTGTACTTTTATTAGCAGACATTATGAAATCCCTACAGGTGACAGTTCAAAACCTTCATCCATAAGGTCAAGGAAAGGCTAATGCAGTTAGTGTGGAGCATGATAGGCAGATACAGAGTTCATCCCTCCCAAACTGTTGGATAATAGGGTTTATTTGTGCCAAAGATGTAGGCAAAGGCTTAAAGAGGGGAGAGAGCACCTACAAAAAAAAAAAAAAACCAAACAAACAAACAAAAAAACTCAACCACTTTAGGAAAGTATTTTTCACTGAAAACAGTTTCCTTTTTATGGAAAGTTGAACACTGACAACTGTGAAGTGCCACAGACAGTTGGAAATACTGCTGTGAGTCCTCATAGGTATTTTCCTCAGGAGGTGCCAGAGCCTCTTTCCCTCCAAGTCAGAAGTTCCTGAGTCCATTACATTTTCCACTAGCTACTGAAAGGTTTCCCCTAAGAGCTCTGCTTGAGATATGATCCAGAGGGGAAGCTCTGTCCCTGTGAGGGAGAGAGAGGCTCACTGTCACCCTCCACAAGAGTTACAGTAAACTGCCAGAAAAAAACCAAACATGTACAGCCTCTCACCAAACCTCTGTCACTTTGCAACAAAACTTCTCTTGGACCCAAACTGTCATTGTTCCCCCTTTCCACAATTTTTACTTTGGTGCTGCTTCTGCTTACCTGACCTCAACTAAAATATTCAAACAGATGCTTGTCCTGAAACACTGAGCACATTTCAGACTCACCTTAAATGAGACTGGAAGAAGAGGTGTCTGATGAACACAAAGACAATGTGCTTGACAGAAAGACCCTTTACCCATCTCAATAATAGGAGCAAGCAAGGCACTGGGAAACACCTTTTCTGAATTCTGCTAGCCTACTTGCTTTTATGGAAGCCACTCAATTTATCAAGTCAGATTGCAAAATAAGAAGATATATGCAAGAATGCCCATTAGTCTATTTTCTGAGCATAGTGCAAAATTACATCCTCCCACTTTCCATGAATACAGCCAGCCAATGGATTACAGAATATGTTGAAACCACCCAAACCACCACACAGATCCTTACAGACCAGGAAATGCAGGCAAGATAATTTGGAAGGAAAAATTCCTCTTAACCCCTGTCAGGAACCTGTCTTATTCAGCCCTCCCATTTACTACCTGCGTTGAGACAAGAAGGGCTGGAAATGGAAAAAATTGAAAAATAAGCTTGAGGTTGAAAACGGGTTGGAATGGGATTTGCCATTAAAAGTGCCAGTGGGTTAGCAATGGGAACATGGGATGAGCACTTTTTCTTTCATTTATAGAATAGTCCAGGCTCTTCAGTAAAAAGCAGTAAATGCCTTTGCTCTGGCGTCTTGCTACAGCCTGTGCTACTGTAAACCTGCATAGTCCAGGTAAAGGACAGCTTCCTGACAGAGAATGAAAGATGGCTCCATTTGCCTATATTTCAGAGGCACCTCATGGAGAGGAGATGCATTTCAGGCTTGCCAACACAAGTCAATGGCAACTTACACTGATCTCAAACAGTGGCCCTCCCAGGTGTCCATATGTAACCCAGGCTGTTGATCTGAAAAGGTTCCCAAGCATTATACTTAAATTCCCAGGAAGGAAGGCACATAAGAAACTTCTTCTTTACCCCATAGCCCTCTGAGGGCTGAGCATAACCCAAGCCTCCAGACAGTAACTGCTCAAGAACTCCTTGGGGTGGCAGTACCTAGCACTGAGGAGTGGGTAGGTGTTTTTTTCTACAAATAGTGAAGACTTCAACCACAGATGAAGCAGGATTAGGCATGAATTTAATCAGAGGTGGCTTTTAAAGCAGCTGTTCACCTAATTGCATCCTAGGTGAGACTTTGAGGTATTCAAAAATATTATTAATGCGATCTATCAACTTGCAGGGAGAAGGAAAATCACACAACTGTAACTATGGCAATGAGATCATTACTGGTGCAGAAGATCTAGCCTTTTCAATGCTTCAGCACCCTTCATGCATGCTGGCAATTAGACAAATTCTTCATGATTCCTTCAGACATCTACAGTATTGAACACAGTTCAGCCTCTAACAAACAAGATTCACTTAAAATTATGTCACATAACCACTGTTATAAAGTGTATTAAACAAATTTGGCCATTATTTTCTCAGGCTGCATATCCTTTTCCATTTCAGTACTGTCTTCAAAGACTTACAGACAGTTACTGAAGGCTGAGATAAGTGCCTTTGTTGTAGTGGGTCAGAACGTGCTCATCCTGTGCATATCTCCTCATGATGCCAGGAGAATAGATAGTTCTCAGAGAGTGACAAGCAATTCAGAAATTTGGCTTCTTTGAGTGCAGAGCTCTTTAAACAATCATCCCTGATGTGGGTGCTATAGATGTCTGAAAAAATCATACAAGGCAATTAATTGGATAGGCATTGGTTAATCCCATGGTCATGTCTGTTCATTCAATCTTACAAAGACTGGGTGCTCATTCAATTTTCCTACCATGAATGATTTCAGTGTTATCATTTGGGTTACTCCTTAGTGCAAATAAAAAGCATGTACAAACAGTTGTGCTCAATGGCTCAATGGTCAAGTGACCAAGGAATTTCTGAGCCTTGTGTTCTGCCAGGGAGGAGGGGAAGCCAGGAGGAAGCAGAGACAGGACACCTGACCCAAACAAACTGACCAAAGAGATATTCCATACCACAGCACATCATGTCCAATATATAAACTGGGGGGAGTTACTCAGAAGGGACAGGTCACTGCTT
>JAOEHX010065579.1:0-14955 GCA_025448015.1 Bolborhynchus lineola | reverse complement strand
CCAGGCTGCCCCAGCCCCGCTCTCAGCCCGGCTCCAGAGCAGAGCTGCTCCGGCCCTCGCAGCAGCTCCGTGGCCTCACTCCAGCAGCTCCACATCCCTCCTGTTCAGAGACTCCTTCCATCAGCAAAGAAAACCCCAGTTTACACCCATTTTCAAGCTGCTTTCCACTGCCATAGGGTGCCCACTAAAATGAGGTAACAAAAAGAGGCCCCCGGTGTTACTGCAATGAAGCTGAGAGAAGCTGGGAATCAATTCAGCTTCCTCAAAATTCAAGCTTTTCTGCCCTGCTCATGCCCTGGTTTCGGCTCGTTTTGAACAAAGTAGGATAAAACTTGAGGAGAGAGAAAGAGATCAAAGGACTGAAAAGAAGTATTTATGTCTAGACAGAAACAACTCAGGAGTCCCACTGAACACTGGACTCAAGAAACTCACAACTGCTCTGTTCAGAAGTCAACATATTCCAAGAGAGCAAAACCCTATCAATCAGCAGGGACTACTGCATGCAAGCAGTATACATACATACGTGCATGTATGGGTCTAGCACACAAGAGGCTTCAATCTGGAGCGCTATCCCAGCAACACATCTACCCCAGGAGGTACATTCTTCCATTTAACTCCATGAGCTTTTTCAACAGTGCAAACTCTCGTTCACAAAAAGCACGCAGTAAAGCCTCTTCTGAGATATTTCTGTTCCCACGGGCTAGGCTTTAGGGCACTTTATCTAAAGCAGTTGGATATCTCACTGGAAAAAATAGATAAAACATTATCATCAACCTCCTCTTCAAAGCACTTTAAAAGAAGCCTTATTTATTCTTGGCTTTTTGGAAGACTGCAGCCCACATATTTTTTGTCATTTTAAGCTTTTTGGTCAATTTGTCATTTTAATCTTTTTTTTTTTTCTACTTCCTGCTTGTGCCTCCAGATCTACTTTGTAAAATAAAGGAAGCCACAACAAGGGATCTTCAGTGGAAGAAGGCATCAGGAGTATTTCCTCATCCAAAGACGAGAGCTACTCAGGGAATCAGTAACAAATTAGTGGAGCATCACATACAGGATGGCCTGGAAAACCCCCCTAACAATCCAAATGATCAGTTTCTAATGGGCTTTCCATGCCAGTCAGCAGAGAGCTGCCAATGGCAAACAACACTCTCATGTGTATCCTAATTATGGCAAGTAGTGAAAAGAGGTGGAACTGAGTAGAAAAATCTGCTTATGGGTAGAGGACTTCCTGTGGCAATGCACGTCCCCACAGTGGAAGGGGATACCCACCAAACACATCCTGATACACAAACCTGTGAGGTTAAAATGCCCTCAGGTGTCAGTTCAGGCGAGATGAGCATGGGATGACCACCAAAGGACAGCCCAGCAGGAAAGTGCACGTGGCTCCTGGGACTGAGGCCACTGATCATGCAAAGTTCCCACCTCGCTAAGAAACATCTTCTGCTTGCAGCTTCCCTCTGTGCTTAGGCATCACTTGCCACCCCAAGCTGGGACCTGGGTGCACAAAACGATAACCAAATGCAGCTAAGCAAGAGGGGGAAGGAAGAAAATATCTCATCAGACAGCTTAAAAAGCAACCCTCGCATCCAGCCAGCAGAGCAGCCTGCTCATGGAAGCAGCACCAGCAGCAGCAGCTCTGGCAAGGAGACTGGTGTGGGAGTTGTGCTCAGCTCACTGAAGGGCTGTGGGCAGGAGGGAGGAACCTTGTGTCGCCCGGGGAAGGGAAGGTGATGAGAGGGAACAGGAGCCCTATTGTGATGTGCCTATGGTGGGGAACACAGAGGATGTCAATTAACATACGTTCTTTGCATCTGATTTAAGCAGCCTGCCGAGGGAGGGTATTGCTGGGTCAGACTCAGGCTCCCAGTACGTAAAACAAGAGCATTTCTATTGCTGAAGAGTATCACTGTGACATGGTGCCTCTTCAGGAAGCGAGTCTGGGAGGGTTGGGTCCTGCAACTGTGGCATCCCCCCATGTGGATGGTGCCGCCGGCCACATCCAGATAGGGCAGACAGCAGCAGGACCCTCCGCACATGTCTTCCCAGCACTGTGATGGCCTGAATGTGCTGGCATTTCTGAGGGGCACCTGACAACCGCTCCCCCTCAGAGACAAAACAAAAGGGTCACCCTCCTCCTGACGCAACTCTCAAACAGCTTCTCCTTGCTGCTCCCCTGGCAGTTCCAATCTCCCATTCCAAGGATTTGGGATGGAACAGGGAGCACCTCCCGCACCTCTGTCAACCTCACTCCTTCCAGACTACTGCTTTTATTGCAACTGTCTAAAAAACACTCCATTCCCTCAGTATGTAAAGGGGACCTACAAGAAAGCTGGAGAGGGAATTCTTACAAGGGTATGTAGTGATGGAAACAAGGGGGAATGGTTTTAAACTGAAAGGGGGAAGATTTAGATTAGATGTTAAGGAAGAAATTCTTTACCATAAAGGTGGTGGGACACTGGGTGCCCAGGGAAGCTGTGGCTGCCCCATCCCTGGCAGTGCTCAAGGCCAGGTTGGATGGGGCTTGGAGCAAGCTGCTCCAGTGGAAGGTGTCCCTGCCCATAGCAGGGATCAGAGCTGGGTAAGCTTTAAGATCCCTTTCAACCCAAACCATTCTATGATAACACCTTCCCCTAGCTGGGAAAAGAGAGAGGAAGAACTTTCTGCTGTTCACAAGGATGCTAAAGGTTTGAGGGGTAAAAGGGATGGATGCCAGCTGCACGCTCCCCGCTGCAACAGGCACTCTGGCTTGAAGGAATAAAAACCACTGGTGCACAAGTAGGTGTTGTAAAGATGCCTGATTTTTAACTCCTAAACCATCTGGAAACCCATTTTTGAGTGCAAACCCCAACACTCACTGCACAGAACAACTGTGGCTGCAGCACTAACATCTCTGATTCACACACAGATGCCCTGCTGGGGACTCTGTCCGAAATGAGGTTCTCTTTGGCATGCAAAGGAGTGCAAAATGTCTCCTCCTACCAAATAAGCTCAGCAGAGTGTCCTGCAGGTTTCCCCCCTTCATTTCACATCTCCTTGGTGGAGTAAAACAAGTTTTAGGCTCCACTGGACAGAAATGCTAGACAGGATGGACAGCTTTCCATTTCAGAGAGGTGATAAACATGCATATCTAAAGACAGCTCTTTCAGGCTCACTAAACTCACTCACTGGAAGGAGCAGATGTTAAATTTCCAGCTTCCATCTTACCGAAAGCAAGAAGGGGAAAAGCTTTCCCACTCCTGAGATGCTCACAGATTTGCCCAGCTGAGACCACTTCTTACTTTAGACTTCTGAGTACAATGCAAATGTGCCTCAGTACAGCTGAGAAGGAAATCTGTTCTGTCCAAGTACATTTCTCTCCATGTTTGCAGCTGTGCCCTATGGGTTGCCCAGGGGAGCTGTGGCTGCCCCATCCCTGCAGTGGTCAGGGCCAGGCTGGACACAGGGCTTGGAGCACCCTGCTCCGGTGGAAGGTGTCCCTGCCTGTGGCAGGGGTTGGAACTGGAGGAGCTTTAAGGTCCCTTCCAACCCAAACCAGACTGGGATTGTGTCATCTGCCTGCTCACCTATAGCTGTGCCCCTGTGTGGGGCCCATTCAGCCATTCTGTATCATGAGAGCAAAAGTCAATATAGACAGTTTTATACCTTGCAGGACACGGTAGCCGTTTCACACGATTCCTTTTCTGTATGCTTAGGAAGTTCAAAGAACACCCCATTGAAGAGCAGCTTCCATCCTCATCTGTGCCGGAGCTTCCCCAACTGCTGGGCCAACCTACACTCTGCTGTGTTGGGACTGAGGCCTTGCAGTTGCACGAGGATGAGCTGAAAAGGTCACTAACAGCCATAATTACAGTTTAAAAGTGATTAAAGTACAGCTAAACCTCAATTAAGCAAACAGGTGAAACACAGATAACCTCATCTACACAGTGATGGGATGTCGGTGCTCGTTACCCAGTTTCTACCTTGCTCATGCATAGACACCATGCACCCTTCTTAAGGGCAAGATATTTCCCTCTTTGCCCCTTAAGCTCCCATTTACATGAAGTGCCATCAGCAGTGAAATTGTTTCCCCATTCATACGTGGGGACAGCCTAACCCCTTTCAGCACCACTCAGCTCCGCACAACAGTCCTTACATAGGTCCCGTGGGTCGCTGCTTCTGACCTTCTCCCTAATACTTACCAAGACTCCACCAGCAACAGCCATACATCACCATCTGTGGCTGTCATCACCCTGCCTGAGTCCATCAATTGCAAACCCCTATCCTTAGGGAAGTTGGCAGCATGACTTTGGGCACTGAAGGAAGTTTGGGAAGCTCAGAAGACATTCTCCATCGGGACGCAGAGTGAGCCACCCTGCTCACCGCAGCAGATAAATCACCTCCTGATTAATTCCGTCTCAAGAAACTGCCAGGCAGCAGCAACATTTGTTTAATCAGTCTGGAAGATGAAACGCTTTTGGTGCCTGTGATAGATATCGCCTTCCTCCCCCTCTCTTGCTCTGTTCCCCAACCGCGGTGCCAGAGCTGCTCTCCTCCCCTGCAGCACAGTGAAGAATGGAATGCAGATGAACAATTCAGAGTCGATAAATCAATCTTGTTTTACTTATTCCTGCTTCCTCCTCAGCTTTCCTCCCACTACTGTCCCCTGCCACAAACACACATACGTAGAAGTACTTAGCTAGGTCAGCATGATTTCTTCCTCTTGTTGTCCCACAGTACATAACAAATTAACCTCATCAATATCAAGACTCCCACCATGCCTTCTGCACTCTGGCTGCTACTACATCATCTGGGTTCACACTGGCCTCCTGTGAACGGAGCTCCCACTGGGATGCAGAGGACAGTTATGAATTTTACAGTACACTCTTGTTCCTTTCTAAATAGATCTTTCTTTCTCAAATGTGCTGCTCAGATAAGACTAATCGAAGAAGACCTACTCAGGGAGAAGCTAATTTAAAAGGTTGTTCCCCATACTGTTTGGCAAGAGAACCAGGGAGCACGACAACTGACTAATTTGGTTGCAGAATACTCCCTGCAAGGCGCTGCTACATGAAATGATCACACTGATCGGTTATGTTAAGAAAGAAACAATCTTTTACTCTAAGAAAGTATTAGCAAAAAGAAGCATCTGTCTCAATACTCCCTGTAACAAAAAGAACCTGGGTCTGGGCAGCGAGGATCAGAGCACAAACTCAGCTCAGAAAGGAAAGGGGTTTGCTGCTGTTTTACTCTTTGGAGAGAGGAAGATGGCATTGATCAGGATTCAGAACTTGCTAAACAGCTGTTCTCAGCCCATGACAGGAAGAGATTTTTGTTTCTGTCAATACAGAACCCATCCTGTGGGCTTTTACAATGTTCATCTGCCAGTTTGCTGTGCCTCTGTCTTGAGTACTACATGAAAAGGAGGTATTTTTCAGACATGTCCAGAGCACTCTAATCCAGAAAGGATTTTACAGGCATTTTTACTGTGAGAAAGCTGTTAAGAGTTACTCAGGAAGGAAAGGAATTCATGGATCAGTTCTTTCCATACAACCTCAGATGTGTCAGAGCAGTGAAATAAATGATGCTATTTCAGGCATAGCGTGTTGGTTTATTTTTGGTAGTTCCCAGCAGTTTGGTAAAATGGGAAATGCAAACCACCACCCTGAAAGATTCTGTAAAATTGTTTATAACCAGTAGCACACACGGATTTTTGCCCAGTGATGAGGGTATTTATCATCTCACGTGCTTGGTAGACACGCTTATCAGATTGCTGTCTCCAGAGGTATCCGCAATAGCCAAATAGCTCCATTCAAATAGGAGCTGACCTGGAGCTTGGTAAGGTGGCCTTGTAAATGTGACAGGGAGCTCAGAAGTCACATCGTAAAGGTCACATTAACAGACATATCAATGAGCACCAGTGGGGCACTTAGCTTCGGTTGATTCCCTTGCTTTCATGCTCTGAAATCTCTCCTGAGTGCAGCAGACTTGCTACTAAACCATCCAAAATCTGATGCTCACTAGCAAATACCCACATTAGGCAGACACCAGAATTATGCAGTCTTCTCATCCAAAAGCACAGAAACAGGAGTAAAAAATGAAGGAAAATCACATTACTAAATAAGTATCCACCGCACAGATACTCGCTGGGCAAGATGGTGCAATCTTAAAGCATGTTTTAGAGCACTGCCCTCATTGCTAACATTTTCTGCTGCAACTGCTGTAACACATCTGGCAAAACACTTCTTTTTGGTAAATAAGCTTAGCTCCACTGAGTGCAATTAATGGCAGTAATTTATTTCAACAAAGCTCTGGCTCATCCAGCTTATATGTGGTTGAGCTCAAAGTTACACATGATCTACTTTGCAAAGGTTTTGTTGCATTATGAGCAACCACACTGCAGGAAAACTCTAGGGAATAGGCCTCAGAACAGCGTTTTACCTTTATGCTTTTAACAGGAATGCCGAGTCAGATATAGCTTGTCATAAGAGTTCTTCTTTTGTTATCCTCATCTGAACTGAGATTGTTCCTGGCAGATGAATGAGGTGCGCATCTCCTCTTGAAGCTGTTATTATTGTCCAGCTATGGCCAACATTGCAGAGTCCCGTGGCCAAAGGACAAATGTCCATCTCTATTAGAGGACAGTGTCCAAACTTTGCTCTCTAGCTTGAGAAAAAGAGTGCAATTCCCACTAAACCATTTTTACTTATTTTTCCTTTTAATGCATTATAACAGCTGCAATAAGCTCATTTCACTTTCTCCCGTCTTAGTAATTTGACATGAAGGTTCAGAGCCTTTCAGTTCAGATGGGACCACGACATGAACTGGTGTGGACCTGTCCCCAGCAAAGGTCACCATATTCTGCAGTGCTACATGTGCACTTGTCTCAGCATGATCTCTAAACCATCTCACATAAGCATCTGGCTGAAACTGGTGGACACCGAGAGGTGGGGAATTCATCTCTCAGGGTGACTCATTTATCAGTCTTTGCATTTCCATTCACTTGACTTTAGGAATAACCCTCAGCAACCTATAATGGGCTTCAGCGACTGTATTCAACAGAAGCAAATTGACAAAAATGCATGAAAATTGGGGACATTATAACAAAATAGAACAAGCTTTGCATTCTTGGTAAAGGACTGGGGAAGAGGTCTAATGCTTCTAAGCAAAATTCCCTCTGTTTACAATCAGTCTCTCATCCATTTACATCTAGATAGAGAATCATTTATCATCCACTAGACAAGGTCAAGACAACACCCACTGTAACTTACGGCTGGCTCCACATCCTAAGTCAGACACGAGGCAAGGTCTGAAGCATTCCCTTCTTCTGGTCACAACTGCCCTCAAGAAGAACAGAGTTCATCTTCTATGAGGAAAGGAGCATAATCTGGTGGCCATGTATCTGCAACAGGCCTTATTTATAACACCACTTCCCCTACCGTATGTGCAACAGGGTAACTAACTGGAATCATCTCAGAAGTGATTATTGGGCAGAGCTGCCTTTTTTTTAATGACAGTTAATACCAGGCTGTACTGCTGGGTACTGAAACTCATTTATTTTTATTCTGAATGTAGGAAGTACATCCAGATAAAGCTATTTGCTTACAGTACACGTTATAGAAATGATCATCAGAGAGGAACTGATGCATACCTAGACACATATGCACATATAATATACAGGGCCCAATTTAGATGCTTTTAAGCCTTAGCCATAGGTGGGAGTGCGTTCATGCCGAAAGCGTGGTATTACTGTGGGAACATATTGAAGATACAGATGCTGCCTTAGGCAGCCTTTCTTCCCACACAAATTCTTCTTTGCCAACACTTGTATCCATCTGCATGGATGGAAGGTGCCGAGATAGATAGAGTAATGCAGGCTCACACACGCTGCTTATGCCTGCTCCAAGCCTACCCTGCAACACTATTCTCCCCAGTCTTTGCCCCAGAAGTGGCAAGGTTTGTTTTCTCAGGTTAGGTAGTCGCTGGGGTTTTGGAGGACTGTAAAATGAAGGTCAAAATCCAAACCCGAGCTTGCTGCAGTTTTTCTCTACCCATCTGCAAATGCATTAAGTGGTGAGATGTTACTAACAAGACTGGCAGAGGACATTTCAAACTGCATATGGAAGAATGCAGGTCCTGAGCTTGACAGCATAATGATGTACTTGAACTGTGGTGCTCTGTTTAGACAGAGCCTGAATGAATGCCAACTTCCTTCCCTGACAGCTAACAAGACAACAAAACATTGCTACAAACCAAAAAATTGCCAATTCCCAGCTATGATTTGTCAAATGCTTAAAATGCCCAGAAAAATAAAAGGTGCATGTGTATTTGTATTCTCTAATGTAGGTATGACCTCCAACCTGCCACACTGGAAGATGCTATCCCTGGACCCATGTATTGTACCTAGCAGCACAAAGTTACTCCACAAGCTTCCTAGGAAGATGGGTGCACAACCTCTCTTCCCACCCCACCCCAATCCTGTTTCTGCCATCTAACTTGAAGACATGAGAATAAGAGAACCCTCACAGACATCACCTTGTTATTTAAGCACAACATACATACGGTATGTTGCCACATGGCCAGATCACCATGTAAGAAAGCCTGCTTGCTTTCCACACTGCAAAGACTTGCAGTTTAGGTAAGACAAACGATTAAGTGGAACACTGCATAAATGGAGTCCATCAAATGTTCAACCACAGAAGACCGAATTCTGTGAAATCCTGCTAGTTCTGATCATACATGTCACGACAAAGGTTGAAGAGAACAGGTTTCAGTTTATGAAAATATGGAAACTACAGAATACCAGCTATCAAAAATGCATCTATCTGGGCAAACAGGAGAGGACAGCCCTTGAATCACTGTTCTTGCCCACACTCACTGTGATCCTCTCTTGCCACCCACCAGTCACTAGAGTACAGCTTTGCCTCCTATGTCAAGGCCAACAACTAGCCTTTCAAATGGCCAGCTTCCCAAATTGCTGTGAAGGATAAAAATACATTATGGAGGGAAGATAAGATGCAAACAAATCTTATTTATCTTCTTGCTTACTAAGAATTCTTGCTTACTATGCTTGTACTGCTTTCAGCTCACTAGGGAGGATCCCTACTGCCACACGCCAGAAACCAACTAAGCATCACTATTTCTTACAAATCATGAAAGTATTTTGTGGATCGAGCTTACAATTGACATGGATTGCATGCCATGGTTTCTATTGTGCTCCCAGTTCTAGATTCCCTGGGAACTGCCTGACTCCAGAGAGGAATCAAACTGGAACAGAAAGCAGATGCTGGTGCTGTAGCTGATAGCAATGTCTCCTTCCTAGTGACTAGGGTACAAACGGCTTGAAAACTTATATCCTTCTTCACAGATAATGAATCTCTTACTCAAAACCCTTTACACAGCCTGATAGCCAATCTAGTGCTCCCCATCGCCCATCTCTTCTGGCATATGAAGCAGATCAGCAAACACTCCTTATCTGCCAACTGGAGGAGTTCTGTCCTGCTGCTCTGCGGTCTCTAAGCCACACTTCCTGGCTTGTGCAGCTCCCCATGACTGCAGAGCCTGCACTCAAATACACCAACACATTTGTAAGCTGCTAACTTACAAAACCAGGTCAAAGATCTTTGGAGGAACTAAAGCTTGGTTGCAAAAAGCATCATCATTACAATTCACCCTACTGTGACATGAATCATAACCAAGATCAACCTGCTGAGAAGTGGAGCATTTTCCACATCCAGGTTACTTGAGATGCTGAGCTACCTCACCTGGCGCTGAACACAGACTTAATACATCATTGATGAAGGACCTTCTGCTTCCTTTTTCTTCTCCCAGTGAGTTCTGCCAATACCTCAAATAAGAGTAGAGGACAGTGCTCCTCCCGGATCCAGCTGGCCCGAAGAGCTGTCACTGAATGGAGGAACAAGCACCTCAAATCCTTAATGAATGAAAGGGCAAATTTTACAGTCAAATTCACCCAGACATCCCGGTTTTAGTGAGACTATCCAGATCATTAAAGGCATTTACTGGGATGGATTGGTGCCCAAATGCTTTTGGCACATAAGCAGTCTGCAAGGGGAACTGGGAAGACAGAAATGAAAACAGGAGAAAGTAACATTTCAGCTAAATACTAGAAAAATCATTTCAGGCTGCGGAACCACCTTCCAAGACAAACGGAAGAAATAGCCCAGGCTACTTAAGTCATCTGTTCAAATCACACGGTATGTTCCAAGCTCACTGAGGACCCAAGAAGTCTTTTGTCATCCGCAGTGCACAGGATTCTATCCTGATTACAGATGTAAAACATATTAAGCTGAAGTAAAAATGTAATTCATTATATTCCACTTTGGGTGCATCACTTATTTAATGGAATGTCTCTCAGGAAAGCATTTAGTGGTGCAGCCAATAACATTGTCTGCTGTTTAACTGGGACAGAATTAGCATAAATTCAACTTAATAGGGACACGTTTAGCCAAGACCAAGTAATTACGCTACATCATAGCAAAATTCTGCAGTCCTGAAGGTTATAACCACTAAATGGGACCATAAGAAAAGTGCATATATGAAATACCTGACCAAGAGAATGGGTGGTTTAAAGGATAGTGCTGCATTTTTCATTGCCATCATATTCTGCTGCTGTTTAAGGTCTTTTGAAATCTTCTTTCTAATGGCCTCTTTGCTTAGTTGGTATGGGCGCTTATCAGAACTGTCCAAGTACTCGTAAGTACTCTTTCACTACCATATCGAAACCCATAGCTTGTTATCTGTTTGGACTGGAAAAGAGGTAGTGGATGGCTACTGCATTTCAGCAGTCTCCCAGAAGCATTTAGATTCTGCTGCAACTGCTTCTAGCAATCCTTGCTAAATTACAGAAAATGACCTTATCGCATTCACCAGATACTCCTGCTCCCCTGCAAGATGAAAGAGCCATCCAAAAATTAATCTGCACAAATACTGCTATTTTCTGTGGGTTAAAGAGGTTGAGGCTTTGTGAAAAGGTACAACCAATCTGTTAAGAATAGATGTTCTAGAACCCACAGAAGAATGCAAGAATGACTTATAAATAGAATGGAAGAGCTTCAAAATGACTTCTCACCTCATAAAATCACCTTATAGAGCAAGCCAAGTGCCAGGGAGTTTATGTACTCTCTTACCTGTATCCTTTGCCAGCCTTCAATGGAAAAGTTCACATGCTCTAAGTAATTACAGCTGAATTTTCTTCTCATCTGAGATGTGGACAGCTAATTCTCTGCAGCTTGGCAGCAACAGATTCCCTGCAGTTAACTTTTCATTGCCAACATGTCAGCTGTTAATCTGAGTTTTGTACATCCTTTTCTTCCTCAAGAATACAACAGCAGCAGGTTACTCCATGAAAAACTACAGGAGACAACAACCTTACGGGTTTACTATCGAATCAAACTGTATCTGTCCTCCAGAGTGATCACAGGAGCAGTAGTAATAGTGCTCCAGAGATGGTCTTACTGACGATAATGTCAGATGAGTCTGGAGACTAGGTGTGCTGAAGACAGCCGAAACTGATGTTGCCAAGGGTATGTGTCACCAATACATAAAATACACCATTCATCTTTTCTCCTGAACAATCCAGGAGAAACTTAAAAGGGGTTAGGTTTCAAGAGTTTATAGGACTCACATAATCTGCCTGTGACTTCCAGCTACCACCATGGGAGCACTGGCAGCACCTGCAGCACCTATGTCACATCTGCCAGGCCTGTACAGATGTTGTGACCTGGACACCAAAGTTTAGGATTAGCTCCTACAATTACTTCAACAGTACCCCATGAGTCTGGGAAAGAGGCACATCCTCTGCCATAGAAGGGCTTACATAGAAGCCTACCAGCCCTTTGAAAACCCAGAACCAAAGCAGAGTGAGGTGGCATGATACAGAACTACAGATTTCCTCATCTTATAAAACTGTAATACAAAAACCCCCCCAGTAGCATTTCAAAAGCACCTCCTTGCTCCAGATGGTTGAAATCCCGTTGTCTGTCATGGTTACCCATAGTCTATTGGTTGCCTACCACACTGCTGAAGGAGAGGAGGTATCATGGGTAGGTTAAATAGGAAATGAGGAAGGTATACAGATATAAAGGAGATCTGTAGTAGTAACTGAATACAGTCTCTGCATAGGGTGAGAATTTGGAGTATCAGAGTATACCATTCAAATGTCCAGAGTAGGAACCAGAAACATTTAACTGAATCAGCACAAAACCACAGCAACTAAATGATTTGGCTCCAGTGTGTACAGGCTGCATCCAAACCCAGTTTTCACTTGTCATAATGAGCTTTTGTTAAGTACTGAGCTCCATATTCACCTGTTTCCATGCATGAGGATTATAACTCAAGCACACACAAGTAGGTCAGAGGCAACAGATGTCAAGTGCCAAAGACCCTGCTCCCCAGTCTATTTTAAGAATATATATACATACATATATATATGTATATATATTTTATATATCTATTACAATATATATACATACACCTTAAAGCTATGGCTCAGTTTACCAGAGGTGCAAAGCAGCTCACTGGCCACCTTTAAGGTCACCTTACCTCCATCAGACCATTTGAATTCAAATACCTGTGTTTACATTAAAAAGCCTACATTCACTGAAGTGCATAAACTGTTCAGGAAACACTGAATTTTGCTTTAGTGTTCTGAACTACCCTCCAAGTCTCCTCTTGTTCCATTTAGCTTCTGACAGGTTTCTGTCTGATGAGTTTCTATTACCACTTCGGCATTTCATATGTCGTAATTATTTTCCAAAGCAAAGTGATCCATCTTTACTGGTAAACCTGAATAAATACTGCATTGGCTCAGGATACTTGAGTTCATGTGGTTTAGGCCATAATTTCTGGCAAGCATTTAATTCTTTCAAATCTGGTTAAGCTGTAATGAAGGGCTGTGGCTGAAAAATCAGGATTTTATTCAGATGTGATTAAAAACATCCTGAAAACAACTGTAACAACAAAATAATTTCACACTTACTTTGTAGGAAGGAAGCAAGCAAAGTGTGTGCGTGCATGTCTGCACGTGTGGTTGTGTTTGTGTGAGAAGAGGAATCTTTAACACCCCCTGACATGAGAACGCGGAACACATTATTTACTCACCCCTCAAAAAACCTACATATCCTGGTAAACAGGAACTTAGTCACTCTGAAGAGGAACACGAGGAACCATACTGTGAGGTGTGTTTCAAATACAACAAATTGTTTCCAACCATTTCTATTATAAACCTGTTTTCCGTTACAGTACCTGGGCAAAAGTAATTAAATGGATGAAGCAAAACCAGAAATAATACGTGGAATTATTATTTGCAACCAAATAATTAAACCTGCCTGCTAGGTTAAATTCATATAGATATATAAATTATAAATGCAGCTGAGCTATAATTCTGTTATTTAAACTTCGAATGAAGCTACAGATCTGTATTTTTGTCTTTTGAGACTGTCAAAGAGTTACCTCCTCCCTGGCCTCCCTTGGGCTTCAAGCAATTACAGACAGCATGGGAATAAGGTGTGTCCCTGTGAAAATCCCAACCCCTTCACCTTGAGATTCCAAGGATGCCAAGTTCTACCAAGAAAATTAACAGAGAGCAACGTTTTCCCTCTTTCCAATGAATTCTCCAAAAAGCAGCATTAAAACAAACAGGGGTGGTGGTGGGGTAGGACCGTCTCTGCCATCCACCAGTGAGATGTCCACCGACTGCAGCAGGAAGGAATGAACATCAAATGAAAGCTCTCTAGAAGCCAGCACCTAGCATCTGAAGGACTAATCTGAAAGACCTGCCCCCAAGCCTCAGAAAGAGTATGATCAAGAGAGAAAGTGAGGCCAGAGAACACCGACTGCAGTCATCCATCCGGAAAGGTTACTGAATACAGTGGGGTTTAATCAGGATGTCCTAGAAGTGCAGGTATTAGCACCTCAATGCCCTGACAAAAGCTGTGCTAGAAACAAAGAGGAGCTGAAAAGCTGAAAGAAAAGTCTGCTCACCTGAACCTCTCCATGCTGCAGCCCAGGAAAAAGCCTTTGCAACTCCTCTATGGGTATATAATTTACTGTTCAAGGAGTTTTGCAAACATTACACTGAGAAGTGGAATTAAAAAGCCTGCTGCACATTTTCCTGGGAACAAAGGGACAAACATTTTCTGGCACCTGGGTGATATCTTACATTGATTTCCTGTTATGATACAATTCCTATCAGCCACCTCTCACCTGAAATTCTTAAATAACCTTTCCTGAGGTTCCACATTGCCATCCAAATATTTTCACTGCTTTTCCTAATCTTTTCAGCCTTTAACTGAAGCCTTTCAATGCACTTCCCTTTTGCAGAATAAAAGACTCCGTGAAAGCCTTCAAATAACACACAAACAACTCGGGATTAAAACCAAGGAACGCTGCTGAACACACCTTTGAAATCCATGACATGCAAACTCAAACAAACCTAAACTTAAGCAGATGAACCAATGCCCACCAAGCTGTGTCAAACACTCACTGCATCGTTCAGATGGCGCCTTTACACTACAGAATATTGCCCTCTGGACTTCCCCCAGAAAACACAATGATATTAAACACTCAAAGGAAAGCTATGCTTGGCTTTGCCAGCTGATGAACCTGTTGAAAAAATGACCTCTCAGCTCCACTTCCCAGAGGTGGGAACATCCTTTTTTCCATGCTGGTCTGTATGCACCAGTTTGGAGACAGTTACACACAGTGAGTGTTTCTAGAAACACTAAAACCTCAGAGTTGCCTGGACAGCCATTTGAAAGCAGATCACTGCAGGGCAAAAGGACGTTGCTATCTCCTCCTCTACAAAGGCTCCTTCTTTAAATTTTTAGGTTTTAAAATTATGTATCACTACTGACATCAGACTTCCAAAGAAATAATGGAATTAAAGTATCAGATTGGTTTTAGAAATCATTGAATCACACAATGGTTTGGGTTGCAGGGACCTCAAAGCTCCTCCAG
>JAOEHX010065570.1:0-21936 GCA_025448015.1 Bolborhynchus lineola | reverse complement strand
CAAGTGGTCCACCTATCAAATTGATGTCTCTCCAATTTAGAGACAAGGATGTCATGTGAGACAGTGTCAAATGCTTTACACAAGTCC
Source organism: Bolborhynchus lineola (assembly GCA_025448015.1). NCBI lineage: Eukaryota > Metazoa > Chordata > Aves > Psittaciformes > Psittacidae > Bolborhynchus > Bolborhynchus lineola. The sequence continues at coordinate 21,849 of JAOEHX010065570.1, read as the reverse complement.
AGGTAGATGACATCAACTTCTCTACCAATGTTCATCAGTTCCGTAGCCCCGTCGTAGAAGGCCACCAGATTGGTCAGGCAGGATTTCCCCTTAGTGAAGCCATGCTGGCTGTTACCAAGTGCCTTGTTTTTCATGTGCCTCAGCATGCCTTCCAGGAGAATCCGCTCCAAATTCCTACTCTTCATGGTAATTATATTTTATGTGCTAAACTACATTACTTGAGATTCATCCTCCCTGACCAGGCTCAGAGAAAAGATGAGTCCAGGAAGGCTAGACATTCATCAAGAAGGAAACCTCAAAGGTACAGGATTAGCATGTCTCCTTGAGCCAAGCAAGATTCAGCAGGAAAGACTAGCATGGCTGAACTGAGGGTTTTGGCTGGAACTCAGAAAATGAAGGAGAGTTTATGACTTTGAAAGAAAGGGCAGATAACTCAGGAGGGCAGTAAGGATGTCATGAGGTTATTCAGGGAAAAAATCAGAAGGCCCAAAGGCCAACTTGAACATAATCTGGTTACTGCCATGAAAGACAATAAAAAAGGCCTCTATAAATACCTTAGCAAGAAAAGGAGGGCTCAGGAGACTCTCCGCCCTTTACTGGAGGCCAGGGGAGGAAACAGTGGCAAAGGCTGAGGAAAAGGCTGCAGTACTTAATGCCTCCTTTGCCTCAGCCTTCAACAGCAAGACCAGCTGTTGTCTGGGTATTCACCCCACTGAGCAGAATGAGAGCGGTGGGGGGTAGAATGAAACCCACATAATCCAAGGGAAAATGGTTAGCAACCTGCTACCCCACTCAGATACACACCTGAGAGTACTGAGGGATATGGCAGAAATGTTCACCAAGACATTCTCCATGATATATCAGCAGTCCTGGCTAATTGAGGAGGTCCCAGTTTCTGGAAGTTAGCAAATATGCCCATCTACAAGAAGGGCTGGAAGGAAGGTATAGGGAACAACAGGCCTGTCAGCCGTACCTCTGTGCTGGGGAAGGTTGCAGAGCAGATCATCTTGAGTGCCATCATGTTGTGTACATAGAACAACCAGCTGATCAGGCCCAGACAGCATGGGTTTGTTCAGGCAGGGTTGAAAGGCAGCTTCCACTTCTATGAGAAGGTGACCTGCTTAATGGACAATGGAAGGGGTGTGGGTGTTGTTTACCTAGATTTTAGTAAAGCCTTTGATACTGTTTCCCACACCATTCTCCTGGAGGAAATCTCTGCTTGTGACTTGGATGGGTATACTGTTTGCTGGGTAAAAAACTGCCTGGATGGCCAAACCCAAAAAAGTGGTGGTGTGCTGAAGGCTCAGTCTACTTGGCAGCCATGCACAAGTGGTGTTTCCCAATCCTCAGTATTGGAGCCAGTTCTGTTTAATATCTTTATTGATTATCTGAAAGACACGCGATTGGGAAGGAGTGTTGGTCTGCTTGAGTGTAGGAAGGCTCAGCATAGGAATCCAGACAGTCTGGATTGATGAGGCCGGTGGCATGAGGTTCAACCCAGCTCAGTATTGGGTCCTGCACTTGAGTCCAACAACCCTATGCCACCCTACAAGCTTGGGGAAGAGTGGCTGGAAAGCTTCTCAGCAGAAAAGGCCCTGATGGTGATAAGTGACAGTCAGCTGAACATGACCCAGCTTGCACTCAAGTGGCCAAGAAGGCCAACAGCATCCTGGCTTGAGGAAATGGCCTCAAGTTGTGCCAGAGGAGGTTTAGATTGGATATTACAAAAAATTTCTTCACTGCAAGGGTTAGCAAGTATTGGAACAGGCTTCCATGGAAGTGGTGCGGTCACCATGCCTGAAAGTGTTTGAAACACATGGAGATGTGGCACTTAAGGATGCAGTTTAATGGTGGAGTGGGCAGTGATAGGTAAATGGTTGGACTTGATGACCTCATAGGACTTTTTCAACGTAAGTGATTCTCCGATGATATGTGTCTTTGAGGTATCCTTAGCAACACATACTATCACAAAATTTTAGAACACCTTTCTGAAATATTCAGGTCTTCAATTTACTGGGTTTGTTCTTACTGCATGGAAAGTATTTCTGTGATGGAGTCACATATGAACCTTAGGCACTGCTGAAGATTTACTCAAATTAAACCTGGTGGCACATCCCCAGTGTAGATGTGTTTGTACAAGTGTTACATGGTAAATTCAATAGTCAAGGTTTTGTTTGATAATTTTTTTAGAATGTGATTTTTTCTCTTCAGCTGAATAAAAGACAGAGGTGTGCAGCAATTAAAGACTACAAGGTTTTTTTCTCAGCAGTGTGGGCTCACAATGTTTGGGGAGAATTACCTGCGCAACAGAGAACTTATTATCTTTTTACTCTCACTTAGGATAAGGTATTTTTTTTATCCTTTAAAAATTTAAATATTGAAAAATTTTATATTATAACACCCAAAAATTGGATGGTAGTTAAGATAGGAATATAGAACTTACTACAAAAAATGTGTTATCAGCGTTGTTCCCAGGTTGAAAGTCAAAAACACAACACTGCACCAGCTACTAAGGAAAAAAATTACTGCTACTGCTGAACCCAGGACAGCTGCTTACTTATACATTTGATTCTGAAGCATTGAGCTCACTTCAGATCTGTCTCATTTAAACAAAAGCAGTGAAAGTCATCTGCACTGAATTTTGGTACTTATAAAAATGAGAGTGAAAGCAAGGTCAAATATGAAATTCCAGACAAGCTGGAATATACTACTTTTCCCTTCCACACTTTGCTTCATTTAGGTATCTTATAAATCTGTTATATTCCCACCGTCAAATGAGGATAAATGTGTAGGGGGTTTTAATTATTTTATTTTTGCTGTTTAATATTATTAAATCCCATATTGCCACCTGTTCTCATTTTATGGATAGGAAGGTTCAGTGGGAGGGAAAATGTATGGACTCTGACAAAGGGCAGGAAGACCTACCTTCTCCTGCCGAATGCCTTTACAAATCTACATAATTGACTGCTGCTCCATAAGACCAGGCATGGCCCAGGAACATTCATCATGAACAAGATATATGGTGTTGATGCACAGATTCATTAGTTTCCACAACAGCACAACAATGCACTGCCTGTATGCCACTACAATGTCAATGAGTACTAAGAACAGCACATACTCTGTGCTGCAGGGCACTTATGGTCATACATTAAGGCCTATTGAAATAAAGGGTATTTGTCAGATCACTTTCATAATGGGAAATAGACATAATTTATATGTTATAAGTGGTAAAACTTAACCCCTAGGAAATACATGGGGCAGAGAAAAAGAGTGACAGAGGGGAGAACAGTTATACCCAATTCATAAACTGGTTATCCTTCCAATTATTCAGCCCTCTGTAGAGCTACTCTTCCAAGTCTAAGTGAAGAATTTACATGTATAAGGAGACACTAGTTAAACGAAGGCAAGAATTACCTATGATTGCTCATTCCAAATACAGCTATATAAGGGCTGCTATTTTAAATTTCTTCAATCATCTGTCATGACTGAAAAAAGATCTAATGAAGTTTGAATTCCCTATTTTCACATGCTATTTCTGATGCTATGCCTTGGGGAGGCACACCATTCCTTTACATTGCTCTTCTGAGACTAAAACTTCTGTCTTCAGTGTATGCCTTTATAGCATTAACAATATAATTTTTTCAAATATAACTATATCATCCTGTCAAGTGTTCTGAAAGAAATGCAAATTTTGCTCTAGATTTTAACAGAAGATCTATGAGTATTAAAGAAGGGAACCTATAGAAAAGAAGTTCTTCATTTCCCCTAACTTTATATGCATGAAAATCTGTGAACACACAGACACCCCTTGACAGAGTCCAGAATAAACAAAATATGTCATGCAGTCATGCTGTGATAATTCAGATGGGATATAAGATAGTAACAGTGTTAATATGTCTCTGACACTGTATGTAACAGTTGAATAAAGCTCAAAAACCCAAAACTGGGGAACGTCATCCTGTGGTCATTGCTATTGGAAAAGACAAACAAAAATATTCAGAATTATAAAGGTAAAAAGGAAATGAAAGCATTCTTTTTCCTTCTTTAGTGTTGTTATAAAGTACTGTAATAATAAAATTTATATGTTAGCCAAACTTTTTTAGGAAGCATTAAATACAGTACTAGCTACCCCTTTTGACAGAACGCAGGCCAAGATGTACAGGACTTAAGATACAGGATGGGTTTAAGATCCTGATTTACAGTATAATCACTGAATATAAAATAAGTCAAAACCATCTAGAAGGTAAAAAGCCAAAAACTAAAAATGAATTTCCTACTACCCTACAGTGTAAGTATCTCTCTCCAGATCCAAGCATATAAGCCTGAACCTGCTTCCCATGTCCAGTGGAAAGGCCCAGGTGCAAAGTAAGAATCTGGTCACTGAAATTAAAGAATCACTAAGTACAATGTGATAATGGTATAATCTTCCATATCATTTCCAAAATACTATGTCTTTACAGAACCAGTACAATGGCCCACATGAGGCTCCAAATAGTACTGTCACCTTCTGCATCAGTGAGAGAACGAATCATTTAATCAGGTCTTACATTACTTGTGCAATTCTATGCATCATGCAATACTCATACTAAAGCTTTGCTCCAATGTTCTTGAAGGCTTTTCTCAGATGTTTCTGAGAGAACTTCCTATGTTCTTACAGGGCTTTTCTGGTATTACACCTTCTAAGTATTACCTTCATTCAGAAATCACTCCCTAATGTTTCCAATAAAGTATGCAGAAGATGTTCATTTCTTGTCCAGTTTAGGAATATCATTACTATCTTACATCCAACACCTGAATAAAACTACAAAAGTACCAGGCATTTTGCTCTTAACTTTGAATCATGACATGGTAATTATTTACTTCACTTTACCTTTGCTTCAGCTAAAGGTTGAGATTTCAGTTTCTGGCAGCAAGTTCTGTTTACTGTAATTTTTGCTGAGTCTGGGGTTTTATATCAACTCAGATTTAATACTTCTAGATTAATAAGATCTGTGCTAATTGTCCCTTTCCCCGTACTCCACTGCACAACAGGGATAAAGTAGGTGGAACAGCAGGAAGAACCTAAACAGAGGAGCAAGTCTCTCTTGGAATCTGAGCTACACTGGGGAGTTATAGGAGAAAGTGTGCGTGCATGTACATAGAGGGTGGGTAAGAAAGGGAAAGATAAATACTATGTTTCAGTGCTCCCCATCATGTTCTCTGCACCGCTTTGATACAGGGCTTTAGTCACTCGATACATTCCTCAAAGCTGTAAAGGAATAATCAAGTTCCTTTCACAAGATCACCAATATTTTTTCTGTTTTAACATCGTTTGGAGTGACAGGTAGAGTGACTGCTCTTACTTCCTCATTTCTGTGTTTCATCTGACTGTTGCAGGCTCCTTAACCATGTCTGCAAGCAAAATACATTACTTTACATTTCCAGTGAGTCTCATGTCATTGTAATGATGCATGGCACCCTATTAAGTCCTTTACATTAAACAAGTAACTTAAGGCAATCTGAGTTGTATTTCTGGAGTCATTATGAAGATTGAAATACTAAAGTTTACTGAAAGCAACGAATCAAAATGACTACAAGCTGGCTGAGGAGAAGAAGAGACACATGAACAAAAGCATTGTACCAGATCTTCTGTTTTGTATGCTCTGTAGTAATTTACACTATTCCAAAATGGGGCACAGTAATTTCTCTTCACATATGGCATTTGGATAAATACTGAACACAATCTGTTCAAAAGCAGATACTAAAAATTACTGATCATTTGCCCAGTTAGAAACATTATTATCCACTTGCATGCTAGCAATGTCAGTTAACTGTAGGTCTGTTTGATGCACATAACTTAGAGTTCCTACAGAATGAAGAAAATAAAACCTTGTACAGAATGACCCATTTGACCACATTCAACTCATTTTATGCCCACTTTAGGATGGAATTAACTTGTTTTTAGATACACTTGTTTCTGTCATTTGATCATTAAAAGATTTAAGAGTTTCTTCCACCAGCAAAATTGTCAATATTTGACCAGATCCGTGGTCACATTGACAGAATTAGCCAATATTTCTGTTAAAAACAAGTGATTAATCAGAAGTATGGCAATTCAGCTCTATTTTGAAATGAGAAAATTCTGAGGAAACCATCTCCCTTCTTGAAAAATATAATTACTGTTTTTTTTCAAGTAAGTATTCAACTTCATAAGGTGGAGGGACTTATACATTATCCTTTGACCAGTAAGAAATGTTACAGAGCATAAAAGAGCCTCAGACATCAGGTGCTTGGCCTCTGACAGAACTGTGCATGATTTAGCATGTTTCTAAGTTTTCTTTGAGACAGTAAAAACTTTGGCTCTAATTGTAATTACAGGAGTTTTCTTCACGTTTCCCAAGAGTACTAGATCTGAAAAAGGGAAAATAATTTTTTGTTTGTATTTTAGAAATTGCAAGAGTATACGCAGTTTGTTTACCTTGGCTTGCACATGAACCATGGAATTTTTTAGGTTTGAAAAGACCATTAAGATCGTTATGTCCAACCATTAACCTAACACTGCCACCATTAAACTATGTCCCCAAATGCCACACCTACATGTGGCATATCTAGTAGCATTTCATTAGCCTAAGGAGGCACAGTTTTGCAGGCCCTCTGAAGAATATCTTTAAGGACCTAAACCTTGTAAGTCTGTAGGAGATTTAAAAAATCTCGTGACTTGTCCCGTTTCCTAAAGCTCAGTCACCTAGGGCCATGTCTGTTGGTGTATAAAAGAGTCAGCACTGTTTCCAAAAGCAAAATTAAGTGCCTTCCTGGTTGTATCATCTTCCCTTCAGTCATGACTCAGTAGCAGGCCACCAGCTTCCTCCTCATCCATGAACAGCAAAGAGGAATAATTTTCTATCACCTGCATTTCAGACTCAGCCAGTCATAGCAGCTTAACAAGTCATTTTTTCTCTCTGGTAACTGTCTTCAGCTTTAACATCTAGATTCTGAGTATAGATTCATACTTGTTCTCACTCTTCAAACTGCTCAAAGCCATAATATTTAGGTCCAAGATTATCATTTGCTATAATAAGCGGGTACTGGTCCAACATTGAAAAAGCAGCTTGCCCTATGTCATGGATCCTTCCTGAAACCAGTGTGAAGGATAACTTTGTGAATACTCTGAACTTTGTGAATCCTCTTGTCCCTTAGGGCAAGAGGAACAGGGTATGGCTTATAGCAGTTGCTGCCTTGTGCCAGGGTTATGCCCACAGACATTAGTTTTAGGCTGACAGAAAGCAGATCTGTTTTGGAGCTACTCTGATGTGCCTCAGGTGTTCACTGGTACAATGAATGCTCTTTCCCATCCACGTGTGTATTCCCAGGTGGCCATCACCATTCCTGAAGGTCATTTTGTAACAGGAGAAACAGATGAAATATGGAGTCTGATTGTGTAAGCAGCTTGACATAAGTAGATTATGAAATACTGTTCTTTACTCCAGGAAGTACAAGCTCCTAAGTCTAGCCAGGAAACTGTAAGCATAAATATGAATGGTTATGCAGGGGTTTATAGCATTCATGAAAGGTGTAACAATCAGGAGCACCTCTGCTTCCCACTTTTATTATCAAATACAGTAAGAGTCTGGTGACAAACCCATTTATTTACTTATTCCTCTACTGCTGCTGTTATTTCATGATAAAAGGCAACAAAGTTAATAAATCACAAATAAACTATCCCATGTTTTTCCCTTCCACTGTATTTTGCCCTTGCAGATGTAGTCTGGTTACACTTTACTCCTAAAAAATTAGCAGTTTGAACCACCATTATATTTTTGTAGTCTTAATTGTTATATACAAGTGACTATAGAAAATTATGGGGAACTGGGTCATGTTGTTAAGGAGGATGTGCTTGCCTTAGCCACACGCCAAGGACAAAGCCATAGCTGTGTTTCACCAGATACAGTTTCCCAGGGAAGGTGTTACAGATAAGAAGTGTTCCTTCATTTGTTCTGAGAGATAGCACTTACATGATGATGCATAACTGCTGCAAGTTGTCAGTCACCTTGCTTCCACCTATTTCAGGTCTACTTAACCATTCATATCCAAATACAACTTTATATCCTTATATAAGTAACCACTGGAGCTTGAGAAATCACATAATGTTTATATGTAAATAGAATACAAATACAGTCTCAATGAATAGGGCACATTGACTGTTGTGCTCATGAAGCATGGGGTACACATTAGACTGCTTCAGAGTAAAATGAAATGCAATCTAATTTTCTAAGAGAGACGAAATGAACATCAGAGCAAGTTAAACGGTACATGCTGCAAGTCTCTACAGAGGAAAAATAGTGTCATAACCTTAACCAGAGGTTAATTGATAATCGGTTGAATTATTCATTTGTTATTAATGATTACTAATGAGAAACATTAGAATAATCAATGTTTCAGCCCAGTGCTTTGCCAGATGTCATCTTAATTGCAACTGAAGATAACAGTAGCTTAGCAAAATACAGAAACAATTAGCATGATTGACTCAAAGCCACCCCACGCCTTTCTGAAGCATTGTTCTAGCAGTACTACAAAACAGCATGAAATTCTCTGTGTTTGCAGAATGAGAAAGGAGAATTCCTAATAGCCTTTGAAATAACCCTGTTTTTTCTCATAAAAGGTAAAAATTATGGTAAATCTGACATAAGCAAATATATTTGGGTGGAGAGATTACAATCACAGGCTAACAAGCAAGGAACTAAAAAATAATCTACAGTGAATAAAATGCTCGCACCAGCAGTGTTAATGGCTAATTGAAATTTAAATCCATTTTTCCCCAGCGTAAAATTTGTTGAGTTTTTATATTCCCAATAAAATTTCACTTTTGAATTATACTTTATGACCTGAAACAACAATAAACCACTAAATTGCCATGCTGTTATTCAAAATATGCAAAGTAGGTTCTTAAACTACAGGCACTGTAAAATGCTGAGGAGTTAAATTTTATTCCATAGGGAGATGAGATTTCATTCCATAGTTGGAAGAGGAGCTTTCATCTGGTTTAGACTGATGAAGCGACAGAGCTGGATGGATCCAGAGAAATGATGTTAGGGAAAGTGGAGGAGGATATGTACATCCAACACAACCTCAACATCTCCCTGTCACATAAGAAACCATCTCTCTATCTCTCCTCACTGAGTTCGATCCTCAGCTGCAAGCAGAAAGCTAGAATATTCATCTCTACACTAGGGACCCCATGTGGCTCCACCCATTAAGTGGCTCAAAGAAATGGTGTTTAGTAGAAGAGCGTCCAGAAAAGGATTGCCATCATCCACAAAAATAATATATTGGGACAGGCATACGCAACACCAGTGCATGCATATCTGAACAGGGTTCCTGAAAGTTAAGCACACACTGAGTCTACCTACTGCATGTGGCTGAGCTGCCTATCATTTTTTTTAATCAGCTGTGAGCAACGGGGTACCATACAAACTGGTGTAATCAGATTATAATCTTGGGTGGCTAGGATGTGTATAACACAGAACTATTCTTTGGTTGACTCTCTGACACTGAAATTAGGATATTTTTTTTATTCTCATTGGAAAAGTTGGTTAAAAGCACACCTACCTTGATGATAATTGTGTCCAGTCCTGTGTGGGAACTATAGTTTGTAATAGTGGAATCCTGTTTAGCACTTAAAACTCAGTACTAATCCTGCCTGCTTTGTTTGATTAGCACATGGCTGTGATATAAAGAATTTTCCTCACTGAAGGCTGACTTGTGCCTGAGATGTCTAGGCTAGATCTCTGGCATGCTTTTGCTGGAGTGAGATCTCCCATAACATGAAGTGCACTGAAACTGGAAGAAATGAAGGACATGAACCAAAAGGAAGATTCTGCTACAAACCTGTATTTCTGATTTGTCATGGATACATGTTGGTCTAACTTAAAATTTAGTGCTTAAGATTGAAGTTATAATACTTTCTTTCGCTAGGCACGTTTAAGGTTTATATGTGCCTTATCCATGTGTCAAACACTGTTGTGTCTGTCTCAGTCGAAGAACATGGGAAATGATACAGTGATCTAGAAAAAAAGATTTGACAGATCTTTCTCCTTGAGGGTACTGAGTTGTAGAATTGTAGCATGTAGCCAAAAGTCTTGGGCTTTTAGTGCAAACTGCCCTAAAAGTTCATGTGGCTGATCTGGTAAAAAAGTGGAGGGGTAGAGCTTGCACAAGATTTATTGTGAGTACAAAAATAATTTTGTAGTTGTTTTTCTTTTATATATGTAGTTTTATGGGTTGGATTTTTTTTCTGCAATAACTAAGGATTGATTTTTATAATTAGAGTGTCTGTAAGGTGGGATACATACATTGTGATTTTAAAATAACAAAATGAAATTGGTGAGTATAGACTTGAAATAATGGAGAAGCTGTTCTTTAAGCACTAACAGATCTCCCTTTGGGCATTTCATTCTACTCCAGAGAGCAAAGCAGCACTCATACTAAAAAAATGAAATAAAGTAAGTTCATTTTTTGATTCTTACTTCAGCGTTTCTTCCACAGTACATCTTCTGGAATCTTTCATGCTAGTTCACTGTATATAAAGAGCTGACTTTCCCTAACCTAATCACCCTCTCACCAAAGGTGTTAGGCATACTTACTCCTTTTTTGTGCTTTTAAAACCCAGAAAGTTGGTGATGCAAGTCTGTTCGTTCTCCCATGCAACATACTGGCTTTTGCCCGAGAATCGGCACACCTTGGAAAGAACACTGTCATTTTGATAGATTTGGTTTTGACACATAAATAAAGTTTCAGTTGTTTATGGGAACAATTTGAAATACCTTAAGAGTACTCCAATTGTTGCATGTAGATTATGGCATTAAAAACTTAACAAAGAAATTTAGGTTCTTGTATTAGCTAAGAAACATAGCTGAAGTGAGAGCACTGAAGTCTCTGCCTAGTTTCTACTTGACCATATGCAGCTATTTCAAAATTCAACTGACCTGAATGTCTGCAAAATCAATGATGTGTGTAGACATGGTTTGAGCTCTGCATGTGTAGCTGGATGTGCAGGACAGATCTGAGAGCTGTTCAGAAATTACCACAGTTTTCTGGTTCACTGAATGACATTAAGCAATATCCATGAATTGCAAAGTAATGAATGGATCTTTTATGGACCAGAAGTACCCTGCAGTTTTCCTTAATTTCCTTATGAGAATTATCCAATTCTTCCCCCTCACCTTTACTTTTGAGGGAAGAAAAAATATAAGCAATTATTTAGTTGTCCTAAAATCGCCTTATCCCTGTTAAAAGGAAAGAACAAATCTCCATAGATTGATAAACTCAGCTTCTTACAGCAAGAAGAAAGAGAATTATTGCATCCGTATATATGCAGAAGAATTATATGTCTTTGGAATGGACTCCAGTCCAACTTCTCTTCCATTTAAATAGTATCTAATTCCTTGTTGATAGACAATAATAAAAATCCTAGAAATCAAGTAGTAGCAGCTATTAGTTTAGAAGAGGGAAAAAGAATAAATTCTCATGTGAGTATGGCTTTGCAAATCAGAGTTCAACCATGTCATTAAGTGAATTTCCTAAAAGGGCTAGAAGAAGCCTTGAAAGATTGACTAATTTGTCTTGGATATATGAGTTATATGTTTGTCTAATCTATTTTTAAAAGATCTTCAAAAGAACTTCATAATGTCACTGTTTAGCTTCTAGTGCTTAACATTTGGGGTTTTTGTAATGCTGTTTGTTTACCAGGTTTTCACACAAATTGTAAGTTTTCATCAAAACTTCTTAATGTGTTCACCAAACCTAGCACTTTTGCTTCATTTTTATCAATATAAAATTAATCCTGTATTCTCACTTGCATGATGTCTTCCTTTTCCTAACCACAGTACCCCTTTTCTTATGTACAGCAGTTAAAGTCCTACCATTATGAGCCTCCCTATATGTATAGTTCTGTAAATGTAATATTAACTCTCTTTCCAGCATATATATTCTTTTATTTCCCAGGAACTTTCTATAACCCCAAAAGCATGCTTTTGATTAGATTCAGGCTCTGTCCCTACTGTCCCTGGGAGTACAAGCCATGGAGTAGATTAAGTGTATCATATTTTCAGAGCCAGCTGTATGTATCCCGTCACTGGCCACAGAAGTCCTGAAGCTTAGTGCTGTATGGCTAAACTAGTATAAATAATCCTGAGCTCAGGCTGCTTACAGACTCTTTCTCCCTCTGGCATTCTTGTGTCATGGCCCTTCTGCAAAAGATCCCTATAAGCCTACACACATCTGTGAGTATTTTAAATACAACAAGAAAGAGCTTGTTGAACTTGGTTCTCTATTCTTTTCTACATCAAATAGCATTTGGCACAGGCTTCCACACTTAACACCTTTCCACGTGGATTTTTCACCAAATCAAAACAGTGAACAAATTGCACAATTGAGAGATTCCCATAAAATCCAACTGCTTTTGTTGTTTGACTTTTGTGAGACATTTTTGAGCCTTGCATTTTTGAGGGCTACACCTCAATGCTGCTGGTACATTAACAGTTACCCTCCAAACATTTACAGTCACTGTAAGAAAATTAGGTCAAGGAAAATAAATTACAAAAATGATGCTATATTAACAGAATGAACCATATCAATTATATTTGTTACACTTCTGGTTATTTGAAATGATTAATATTAACTTCTTGGCCTTTTAATATGTATAATAATGTAAAACCACAGTAAAGTAACTGAGACCAGGGTTTTCTTCATTTTTAGAGCATTTTTAAATGTATAAAATGATAATATAGTAAATTAATTTATGGCTATTTTTAAGTTTGTGTCTTGCATAATTTCAAACACATAGATTACAGTAAATTATCATAGGTTTTATTACTTTAGTATTTTGAGTGATTGTTCAGCTTCAGGGTATAAACAGAAAGTATAAGTATTCATACGACAATCTGGGAAGTCACAAAAATCTGTCAAGTCTAGAATTTTCAAGTCTTTTTAATGTAAGAGTACCTGTTTTAAATGCAAATTAATATAGTCCCAGAAATAGTCTGGTTCAGAAAGGAGTTTTCACAACTTTATACATTATGAACATGTTGGATTTCATCATCAGTGTACCTCTCAGTCAGTTAATGAATCATTATAGTTTTAGCAAAAAACTTATTTCACTTTAGAGACAGAGGATATGATTTGGCCAACACAGCAGATCTTTCTTTAATTTTCATTGTGATTTCTCCATTAAACAGAAGATAAAGTAAGTGAGGTAGGGTAGAAGTTATTGGTAATTGGAGAAATTAATACACATGATGAGAGCTAATTTATTCATGAAATTCAACCAAACTGTTTCCCATAACATCATTTGTTCTATTTAATTACTATGTATTTATATTACAGCAGGTCTTAAAGGTGTCAGTGCAGATTTAGCTTCCTTTACACTAGGCACGGTCCTTCCCAGAACTTGCTGCAGGTAAGTGACAGAGTGAGAGCTGACAGGTCCAGAAAATAGCCAGGGATTTTAGGCTGAAGTACAAGCCCAAGCTTATAGCTAACATGAAAACACAGCTATAGCAATTAAAGCTTGGGATTTAGGCTTTCTTACAGTGCGTTCCTCAGGTGTAAGCGAAAAATTATTCATCTCTTATGTCTTTATGTAAGAAACACTGTGGCATAATATTCATTTACTATACACAACCAAAGAATTGAAGATAAAATGAACTAATTCTGTTACTCTGGGATCCTTCCATACATTTTGAATGGATTTAGTTTCAAGCAGAGCAAGAGGCACTCTCCACATACATTTTAAATCATAGTAAGTGTGGAATAGTACCATATGTGCTGAAATGTCAAGGCACAGCAGGGAAGAGGGTCAGTCTACGCTGAACCTTGACTCTGCCAGCTTTTGCTATGGTACAATACAACTGTAAATTTTTTTCAGTTTTATTACAAATAAGATGATACAACGATAGAGAAGGTAAACATCTGTCTTTCATTTCTCCTGGGCCTAATTATACCAGCAGGTGAAACAATATTAGGGTCTCAACTCTAATTTTATAAGTGAAAACTACCTACCTACGCAGCTGTTTTATTTATGAGGGATGGCAGGGTTGGAAAGATATCCTGATATAAAAAATAACAGGAAAATTTGTGAGCAACAAAGGAAAGTAATTGTGAATTCAGTGGTTTATTTTGTGTGAATAGGAAACATACTTGGCTTGATATTGATTTTTCTCTGCACAATGTGCTGTTATTTACAATTGTGGATGTATTTTTTCTCAGGGAGTCAGTGTTGCATGATATATGCTGTCTCAATCACAGCATTGTGATATGTAAGATGCTAGCAGAGTCCTGAGATGAGTAGGCAGCCAAATATTGTATTTAAAAGCTATTGTCTCATAATGAATCAACAGGCTTTGAAGCAATTAAGTCCATTATTGTTTCATTTAACACAAGTTATTTCAGAATGCAATAAGCATATTTTGGAAGTAAGACTTATAGGTTCCCATTATAACTGCATTTAGCTTCTCTCAGTAACCAGTAAGGCACGACTGTCAGTCTAATGAAATTTATAACAGCAGATGTTTGGTTTATTTAGAAAGAGCTAGTATTCTGCATCCCAGTCATTTGTAATTGTAACCTAAAACTCAAATTTGCTTTTGTTCAGCAGACTAGATGGTTTTTTTCATCATTCACTACTCCCCTGTTCTCCTATGCTGCCACAACTCTGCAGGCTCTCAGTCAGTCAAGAATGTCTTAGGACTGGGGCCAAGGTGTGAAACGGTACAGAACAAAAGTCCATCCCCAAAAGAGCTCTTGCTCTATATATAATTTGCAAGCACTCTGTTTATGAGTGTAGCACTTCTATGGCAAATGATGAAAGAGACAAGGCCATGCTGGCAAACACACTTGGGAATGAGTGAGAATGACTACAGCTTTCCCTTCTGGTGGAGACACTTACACCTGACTGCATGACTCATATGACATTTATTCTCTTGGGTCAACAGCTTGCATGGTTAAGATGTTTTGTGCTGAGGAAAAGTAATATTAATTTTTAATTTGCAGTTTACAATGAATTTAGAGAAGGCAAGGTAAAAAAAAAAAAATAAAATAAGTGTCACATTCTGGGACCAGAGAGTGCTGGATTTTGTGATAATCCTTAGCTACAAGAAAAAAAATCATTTCACAGTCTTGCACCAAGGTGCTAGAAAGTATCAAACTCTTAGCCAGATCATTTTTACTGGAGCTTCAAGGACTCATTTAGGTATTTTTAGATTTGTCCATGCAAGCTAAATAAGCCCCGGTAAACTTTGGTCTGAATTCAATGTTCTCTGTGCAGCCAGTTTTGCTGTGCTGTTGGCTACCTCTACTGAAAAGATATGCTGTCACAGCCTGCAGTTGCTAGAATCTCCTACACATCTGAGCACTCATGCTTTGGTAGGACACATCACTGCAGTCTGCTAAATGAGTCACCAGTCAGCAAGAATAAGTATTTATGTATGCTGCCTGCGTGCCTATCAGCCTTCAAACCTAGGCCAGAGGACCACCTAAAGCCACCAAACATGATAGACAAGATGAAAATGAGAATGGATATATGCAGGCTTCCACAACCAGAAGAAAGGTAGCTAGACACTGGTGCTCATTCTCCAGTAAAATTGGTATTCCATGCTTGAAATTGGCAAATACCAGTTCAGTATGTGGAATGTTCTGAACTCATGTATATACAAAGTATACCAGCATCTGGGAGCATTAGCATGCAACAGAGTCATAAGTGTTTTCAAAATAGATCCATATTGAGTCTGATTCTTGTAATCTCTTAATATGAATGTATGTGATCTGTTAGAAAGTATGAATGAAGACTGTGAGCCAGGAGGCGTTGGCCCTTGTGATACCTGTACTGTACCAAGACCAAAAAAGTATGTTTTACATTGAGTCTAGGAAGGCATCAGTGCATTCCTGTGTTCATTTTTCTTTAGTGGTGCAAACTGAAATAAGCAGAAAGAATGTTTTAATGCTAATTTCCACTGTTCCATGAAAAACTAATGTTTTAATTTGCCCTACCCCTGGCATTGCTGTTTTTTGCAGAGAGATGTATGAAGCCCCGGATGCCTTCTGTCATAATTCTGAAGTCTGCAATACACCATGCAGGTCGAAAGGGAATGAATCACATCAGCCCACAGCCCCTGAGTCATCCGTCCATCTGGGTCTGAATGTTACAAACTAGGGAGTGATTTAACCAAATGGTGTTGTATATTGCTTAATGATGGGTTTTACACTGATCTTGTGACAGATTTTACACTGATCATTGGCAGCTTTACTGCAAGTCATTTCAAAGTGCTTCCAGCCCATAACTGGGTAACAGTTTGATGCTACATGCAATGATATCCAGTTTCCTGTGTCTGCCTACCTGCTTCCTTAAACAAATCCACCTTATCCAAACTGATGGATTAAATATGGATTGTATCAAAGAATACAGTTAGGAAAAGAGAATGTGTGTGTGGTACACAGAATAGACAGGCTGAATATATTCTCTGTCACACATTTTGACTTAAAATTTTGTGAGTGAAATTGTTTACGTGGCGAATTTCTGTTCTATGAGACAAGATAAACAATAACTTACAAAATCTCATTTTGCAGTCACCAGCAAAAGCTTTTACCTTTATGACTGGAATTAACTAAAATCTCATCCTCTACTCTGCTGAGCACATGAGCAGTCCCCTGATTCATCTGGGTAAATTTTTTTATTTTATTTTTTTTTATTTTAAGAAAGAAATCTACAGCAGTATATAAGTCGCACTCATTCAATGCCACTGTCTGGCTCTAGATAGTGCAAAGCTCTAGTATCGATCAAAACTAACACTCACTCTATGAGTTAACAGACAACTGAAGTACAACCATGGACATATGGAAATATCACCATTTATTTAAACTAATTAAATCATAATTAAAAGTGTAATTATGTAAGCAGTCTCCTAAGATCCCTAGGCTTTTATAAAATAACAAAGACCCTGAAGCATGTGAAGTCAGCACTGGGGAGTTCTGTAATCAAGGGTGCTGGGTTTATTATTTCTTTGTGTATAATTATTTTACTTTTCCAATAGTTCTACATTTATTTTTTTTTTTAAGTTTACAGGCAGTTTTTTGCATAGAATTCCTAGTCATTTAGAATGAATGTCACATTTTCTGTCAATATTAAGTTTTAATCAAAAGCAAATAAGAATATGAAAACAGACATTATGCTATATGACTAATCAGTATCATTACTTTTTTAATTAAAAATGTTACAATGATGCAAAACCAAAATTTAGGGTATACCCTCCCAAATGGGTTTCAGATGAATTAGAGATCTGTATTTGAGAAAATAAAAATTTTATATCAAAGACAGTAATCAGAAAAGAGAAAAAAGTGATTAACCCATCTTTTGATAAAAGATGCAATTTGAGATTTTTAAATATTTTAAACTTTAAAAATTTCTTAGTACTATTCACTATTAATGACAGCTTTTAGGTTTCTTCTTTGCCATACAATTTATCAGGAACCAACTTTCTCGGAGGAGCTGTTCATTAATAAAAATGCAGGTATTTCAATAGCTGTTTATTTTCTATTATCATTTAAAAAACAGAGCTATGTCATATAGTTTAAAGCATGAGCATCTTTATTCAGCCAAGCTCACCCAGTCCCTGGAATTATAGGTATATCAATTTCAAAATTTGGCTGTTACAGCTGTACTTTAGAGCCATCCTCAATAATCTAGTGCAGTTTTTCTTATTTGTTTCTGCTTTTAAGTCAATACTTTATTAATCATTTTGGTTTGCAGAGCATAGCATACTGAATACAGCATCTTAGTTTTACAGGTTACAATTCTCCATGCCCTGTGGAATTCTCAGTGAAATCATCATGTAGTTCTAATTCATTAGTTATGAGATAAATACTGGAAATGAACCACCTATCATTCTGTACTTCTAAAACCTATTTGACTAGAGGTATCAAAAAACAAACAAGCAAACAAACAAACAAAACCCAGAAAAAGACAAAACACACCCTCCAATAAAAATGCACAGGACTTTTTATGCCTACACATTCTGACCACAGATGAAACTTCTGGAGGAAAAAGAAACTATGGGAAGTCTATAATGTACACAGTCAAGATTGAAAAGCTGGTGGCAGAATAAACAAAACTTGACTCAAACTTTCTACAACCTTGTAAAGACTTTCCTTTCCCCAGATCAATTATTTTTCACAGGCATCACAAATGTGTTTTTTTCCAAAGATTACTTAATTTGAGTCTTTGAATTTCCATTATTCTTTTTCATATGTGCCCCTCTCTGTCCTTATACTACCCTTGATTCTTTTCAGATCACTTTCCCCACTAGAACTCTTGTTCCACAGGGTACCAGACATTCAGGGCTGGCAGTCCTTTTCTGTATTTTTTGCCAACCTTTTCCACTAAAGAGTGTACATATCTATATAAGACAAAATTACTGGTATTTTGGACTACTGTTTGTTTCTGATGCTGTGAGCAATATATTGTGTCTCCAGCTCCTGACACAAATCAATAAAATTTATACACTTGAAACTTTTACCCAGCTCTGCTGCTACTAATTTAATTGTGCTTAAACACTTGTTTAAATGTACCTTATTTCCTTGGATACACAATTCAATAAATGTATCAAAAGATAGTAATGATTCAGGTCAAAATAGGTTCAGTCATTTTTAGATTTTGATCATATCACGGTAAACCTAATGATAGAAAACCTAAAACTTTTCATCGCCACACTTACTTGTATTTTGCAATTTTTCTAAATATTCTTTACCACACATAGTCACATATAAGAACTGGCACACATTCATACATTCAGCATAGAAGAACCACCTGTTTTAAGACACCTTTGTAGCCCACGAGAACTCCTGCTTTTAATTTACACTGTGGTTCCCAAATCTGAGCCAGCACTGATTCAACAGACTTTCCATTGTAAGTTAGCCACTTGTGTTGAGAGGAAATGTTTTATTCAGAGAAACACACACAAAAAGTTGTTTTCAGCTAAACCTATTGCTGTAGAATACAAACAAGGCAGTTTATCTTTAGTACTGTGCAAGCATAACTGCTACTGATTTTTCCAATTTGCATATCATTCCCATTCTACTTTATGCTTTCTTTTTGTAATTCAGTACTTCAGGCAACCAGTACAGTCTGCAGGCACATTTCAGAGGTGTTGTTGTTATTGTCTTCGTTTGACCCTACATTGATCAGAAAAGCAGACGATTTTGTGGAAGAAGAAACTGCAAACCAGAATGAAAGCACTTTTAAAGAACAGGATTTTCTTTGTATTGTCCTATTAAATTATGTTTGAAAAATTCAATTTCAGCAAAATCCAATTTCAACAGACTCAATTTTGGCATCTGCATCACTGCATTCCTTTAGAAAGCTCTGTGAACACCAAACAAGTTACAATAAAACAATCCATCTGCTCATCCTCCAGCACACAGCATTCTAATCCTAAACCTGCTCCCTCCCTGTCAGCATTTCCAAACTCTTGTTTGTGAACATCTCAGAAAAAAAACCATGATTCATAAGTTCCAGGAAAAAAAAAAAAAATTAAAAAAAGAGCATAAGTTTATAGCATAATTATATTTTAGATTAATTTTTCCACTGGCCTTTATCGTACCAGACTATCAATACATTCAATTTTGAGAAGTGGAAGGATGCATATGTTGTACAACAATAACAAAAATAGGTTTGGAATCTTAAGAAGTAATAGTAAAAAAAAAGAAAAAGAACAAGTCAAGATAACAGATCTTGTAAAGTCGCAAAAACTGAAAGGGAGCAGAGATCAAAACAGCAAAATTCTGTAAAAATTTCCTGGGCAAGGTCTGAGTGGTTTGTGGCATGGGGATTATTTTGGGGGTTGAATGGCTGGGCTTTTTTACTTGTTTGTTTTTTTTTTGACCTGTAAGCTATATGATGTACCAAAGCCTTAAGATGCAAGCAAACCTCTCATCAGCCAAACAGATGCACTGCTATGACAGCCTTGTGAGTGTATCTGTAACCCAAATACTTTCAGTATATACACTATTGAAGCAGATTTCACACATAGCATCATTACTCTGCCAGCAGAAACAGATTCAGACAAAAAGAACATGAAAAGCTTCCTTTTACTTCGATAAAATAATGAATTTCATTTAAGGTTTATCTGGTACTGGAGTTATTGACACTAGTTTACAAACAGGTATGCACAAGACTAAAGACTGCCAGGGCACGTAAGTACTGAATTAAACACGTCTTCATGTCCAAATCTCACTTTCTAAAGCTAGACGTGCACAACTACATGAAGGCCAAAATCAAACTTCAAATTCAGTGGTTATTAATACTTCATACCCTTCTATGCCAGCAAAAGAAACTCTCACATGAGTCATGAATATGTGGAAAGTGGAGTTAAGAGTGACAAGCCAGCCTTAGCTCTCTCTCAGCTTTGAAAGCTTGCTGTGTCAGCTGGACTCATGGTATTTGTGCTCTCAGTGACAGACTATATACAGCTTGTCATCAAAACAGTACATAAAGCATGTAATGACAGTACTTACTTTATGGAATCCACTACATGCCCTTCTACCCTCAAGATAGCAGCTAAAAATACTACAAAAGAAAAGATGCCTAAATGATAACTTTTATATTTTGCTACAGAACTTTCTGTACAACAGGAATATATCAGAAGAGAAAGAGATACAGCTGCAGCCTACAACAAATATTGATAATTTTTATAGTGGTATTTTTCTGTGTTTCAAAAGGCATGGAGCAGAGGATAAAGGATATCGATAATTCTCTTGAGAATAAGAATTTATGAGAAAAAAGGTTGTACGTGATAAAACTATTTTGTTCATTACTCCTTTTTGTAGAGTTAAAGCAAAATACATTGAGATGTACACTGCAGTGCATATCAGAACCTTTATTACAGCAGAGGACAGGCCTTTTGTAGCTACAGCACATCCTTTAAGAAAAAAAATCTCTTGAGATCAGCAACAGGAAAATCAGAAAATCTATGGTCTGTAAAGCAACTATCATTTAAGGATGTTTTGACTGTTGTGATGACAAAGTATGTAAAAACCCATGTGTTTTATACTTATTTTACATAAATTTAGGGTCAATAAATGCTGAGCCGAAACCTGAAGAAATTTCTCCCACAGATAACCTCTCTTGTAATTCTGCATAGTTTGAGTACCCAGCTGCAACCTGTTTATCAGAAAGGCTCTAATAGAGATGGCTATGAAAAATCAGGAAATGATTTATCAAAACACAATACTCTGTAAAAACAACAATATTTGTCTATCAAAGCTTGTGCCAGTGTTTCTTTGCTTTCCCTTCCTTGCACTACAAACCTGTTGCTCTTCCTGGCTCAACATACTGTGTGGTTGCAAACACAAATGCAGCATCACCTTGCTGCCAGAGCTCACCCACACAAACAAAGGAAACAAGTGCTCCCCAGCCTGCTGCCACCATCCTTAATACAATCACATTTTAAAAAAAATATGAATAATTGTGTTGGCCATGGGAAGACAGTACCTTTTTTGATTTTGTGAAGACTTCTCCTGGTACCTAGCATGCTCACCATTAACAAATTCCAGCTTTGCGTACACAGACGCATTAAATCTTTAATTTGTTTGGTAAATTACAGCTGGTAAAACTCCTGATTTACTAATTCATACCTGTTATTAAAAATCTAACAATCATTAAGCTTTATTCACTGAGCATTTACTAATTTCTGCCAATTTACAATCACAGAATCGTAGAATCATAGAATAGTCAGGGTTGGAAAGGACATTAAGATCATCTAGTTCCAACCCCCCTGCCATGGGCAGGGACACCTCACACTAAACCATATCACCCAAGGCTATGTC
>JAOEHX010065566.1:4254-19949 GCA_025448015.1 Bolborhynchus lineola | reverse complement strand
GCTGTTCTGAGCCTCATGCTCTGCCAGGGAGGAGGGGAAGCCGGGATGAAGCAGAGACAGGACACCTGACCCAAACTAACCAAGGAGGTATTCCATGCCACAGCACGTCATGCCCACTATATAAACCCGGGGCAGTTACCAAGAAGGGTTAGGTCACTGCTGGGATCGGGCTGGGGATTGATCAGTGGGTGGAGAACGGTTGTATTCTCTTCCCTTGTTATTCCCCTTATCATTATTATTATTGGTGGCAGCAGCAGCAGTGGTTTGTGTTATACCTTAGCTACTGGACTGTTCTTATCTCAGCCCATGGGAGTTACATTCTTTCAATTCTCCTTCCAATCCCTCTGGCAGCGGGGCAGGGGGAGGAAAGGAGGGGAGTGAGCAAACGGCTGTGTGGCTGCATTGTCGACTGGGCTTAAACCATGACAGGAAGTAATGGAAGTGAAGTACCAAAGTGTATGCCAGTCTTTGTTAAAGAAGTGGACCTGCAGATAGATGTCAACAAACTGCTGCTTAAACAGCTACATCCTTAAGACCCAAATTTAAAAACCCTATGAATTTATACTACAGTAAACCTTCCCCTTCTCTGTTCCTCACTTGATCGCTTTACTTTGCTCTCCAACTAAATCTTACACAGCCCTTCAGCTACATTTAAAATTCACACAAGCAACAGTTGAATGCAGTCCCTCTAGTACAAAGCTTGAGTGTCCTCAAAACTAGAGAAGGCCTTAACATACTAATTCTGGACAGTTCCAATTTTCCACATTTCCACACAATTCTCTTCTCTGTATTTTTTGTTATTTTGGTTTTAAGCACAACCACAAAACTGAATTACAATAGATACGAGGACTGTGTGAAAGCCATAATTGCGATTAGTGCTGAAACTACGATCTGAGTTAGTGGTTAACACCTAATATTAACTGAAAGGCTGAAAAGTCATGAGAGAAAGATTAGAATAAGCTTCAGAGTAGGAATGGAACGAGTGAGAGGAGATGGCATTAAACTGAGTACAAAGGAGGGAATAGAAGCGTATCAGAAGGGAGGCAAGAATAACAAGTGAGAACTGCATGGTGATGGCAATTGGCTACACCCATGAAGCAATCAAAACTAACCAAATACACATATCTGGAGCAACTCCATTTTGAGAAATCAGGAACTGGAAGATTGATGGGAAGAGTATCTGTGAATGATGGCTCAAAGGTATGCAGAACCTAAATACAGGCAGCAGTCAGCTAAACCCAGCTGCATGCAAAGCAAGATTAATATTTGACAGTAAATAAGAGTGAGATGTTATCTGGACTCTAGCAGAGTTACGTGGCCTGAGTGCAGAAATCTCATGTATGAAGCAAGGTAAGTACTGATTTCCCAAGACAGTAAAGATGCAATTTCTTACAGATAACTGTAAGCTAAACTACTTTCTCAGCTAGGCAGTAGGAAAAGCACTACAAACCCCACATCTCTAACATCCATGTCACATAAGCTTTTCTACCTTTAGATAACAGCTTGGGCTACTTCCACACATTTTGGTCCAAACCACATACTAGATTTTCTTTAAGACATCTGAAAGGGAGCCAATTCCAGCGTGAGAGCCACAAAACTTCACTAGAATGGTGCAAAACTTCGGTGAACAATATTGGTGTTAGGCACAAGCACAGCGCTGCACTCACATGGTTGAACTGTTTCTGAATTACAGCTGCCTCATACATCTGCTGCCTTCATCTGATAGCAGAGTACTTGCATCTGCCTCCCACTTTGCACACATGCCCATGGAGTTGTCCTTAGTACATTTAGGTTTGGAACTCGGTTTGCTAATCCTTCTTTAGTTGTCATGCCTGTTTACTTAATATTTTAACACAGTCCAAAATAGACAGCACAGCCTGAATTTCATTTCCTTATCAAAACCCCTGTTCTTAATTCAGAGTGATAGGAAACAATTTTAAATTTAGGAATAGCATTCCCACAATCTAAATAATTCCCAGATCAAAACAAACAGAAGTCTAAAGATTCCCAATGGGAAACAAATACATACTTTTTTCCTCAGAGCAAGCCATCTGGGTTGTAAGAGAAAAACAGGAAAGAATGCCTTTAGAGAGAATACAAACTCTCAAATTGAGCCTTAGCCTTGAACTCTCATAGGACTTAACTTCTTCATTACCATTTGATGTAGATATTCACCTCGCTATTAGACAGGATACAGAAATGAGGTGTGTTTGATAACACCGCAATATTAAACATCAGTTCAGAAATACATAAGAAAGCCACTGAGCACAAGTGACCTAAATATGTTGTATATGAGCTAATACAACCTGGATGAGAAGAATTCAGTGGAAACAGTGCATTATTAAAAAGAATAGAAGGCAACAGCTGCTTATGGTGAATTTTCCTGATACTCATAGGCACGCTTGTAACAGTTTGATGGATAGCAGTACCATGCAAACAATATTCTTAGCTAACACAGTTGTCTTTATCTATGGCACCAGTACTGCAAAACAGTTAGAGGAAACAGACAGCCACACTGCATCCTGCCTGCACACATTTGCAAGTTTTAGAGAACAACCGTATTATGAACAACCATGACATGTACAGCAGTGAAATAATAGCTTGCTAGTTTACAAAACACTATTAGCAGAAGCAGAGGACAGCTTGCAATTAGATCGACTGAAGTCAGAAATATTGTAAAGGGAAGTCACATCTCAGCACCAATATTACAGTCTTTTTAAGAAGCAAACTTGCATACGGACTGAGAACACGTACAGAAGGTATGTGAGAACATCCCTTAACAAAGGTTCTTGAGAAAACTAATTTGCCACAGGGTAAGAGAAAAATGACATCCTCAGATGAGCAATTGTTTAAAAGATAGGAAACGGGATAAGTGTAGGCAGCCAATTCTCATTGTAAGGGAAGACCACCAGTTGCATCCTGCAGAGGCGAATTGTTGGGCGCATGCTTATTTATGAAATAATTTGGAAACATTTATAAATCATACTTATAAATAATAAGAGAGATGAGGACTTTGAAAAGGAATGCTACTGCAGGAAAAATACCCTAGTGTGAGTTTCTAGCCTCTCTAACGACCCTAAAAGATGTAAAATACAATTATTATGAAAGGATCTATGAACAAAACAAGAAACAGAATGAAGTTTTTGTCATCCTCTCAAAGAAAAAAGAGAAAAAAAAAAACCAAACTTAAAAAGATACAAAGAAAGGTGATAACGTATAAAATATGAAAACACAGATGTATGAGAAAGTCCTTAACAGACCAAGACTCTCCATGTGAGACAGGCAAATATGTGAGGGCATAGGCAGTTCCAACTCACGAACGGCAAGGAAGAGATGTATAATGGGTCTTTTTTTTTTCCAGTACCAAAACTAGTCACCTTGGACAGTGAGCAGACATCAAAACTAATAAGTTGACTACACACTATGGAATCAAGCTACAGAACCACTTGCAATGGGATATGGCGAGTGCTCTCAAATTCAGACTTAGAAGCAGATTAGACAAAATAATGGAAAAATAAACTATAAGAGTAAATAAAACTTGCTGCCTCTGACCACAGAAGCACTCACACTGCACAAACCTCTGTAAGCCTGAAGAGTGCCTTGAAAAATGCTCACTTAACTGCAGGCTTTTCCTGCTCTTATATTTCTTCCTTAGGTACCTTCTGTGAGCAACAAGTAATGATCACGTTTGATCCTTTGTCCAACCCGAAAGAACTTTTCTTGCATTATCAGAACATTGTTCTAAGTCCAAATTTGGCCAGCAGCTCCTGAGAGCTCTTTCCTAAAATCTTATCTTCCCCAAATTTGTGTCACTGGCCAAAAAAATACACAGTCAATGTACATATAACAGTCAACATGGTCTCAGTGTAATCACACACCACTGATTTTGCAGAGGACACAGCTGCATAGGCCTGTCCTACAGCTGGTTTCATTTACTTTAAAACAGAACAGAATCTGAAGTACAGAAATGGGGCTGATGTTTGCATCATTAAAATTACCTCACTTTACTAGTTAGCATTAAAGGATTTTCTTTCCCCTTTCATTTGCCACAGAAAAAGGCAACAATGGCTAGAACAATTGGGCACACATAGTTAAGATGAAAACTACTGTTCAGCAAATAAGTTGTTGGGGTTCTTTTTTAATCAAAACAACAAGAAATCAAGAACATATTTGTTTACATTCCTTTTTTGTTGTCATTTGTCCTCTTCATGGACTCAGAGACTGAACCCGTGCACAGAAAGAGGATGTTTCACAGAAGTTGTTTCTCCTATCTCTTCATTAGGATTTTACAATGAGAAGGCACGAGAAGTTTTTAGCCATATTTTCAAGAGCCTGTCCCTCAGTCTTTAGGGTACATCATCTAGTTTCGTCCCAGTAAGAGTGTTTGCCTCCAATAGGTTTCCAAATTTACTGGCAGGTCATTGGCAACTAAATAACCCCAGAAAAGCAAAAGACCCACAAAGCCTGACAGCCCTGACACTCAATTATGTGAGCTTCAAAAGGAAATGAAGCTAATCGGATGACAACTTACCTGCTGTTGATGACATTTTTGGAGCAGCTTGGGCAGCCCAATAACTGTTACAGCGACAGATGACAAAAGTATCTAATAAAAATTACCCAAGGTCATTAATAATCTCTCACAGCACTTTCGTGCAGTGCTTACAAAAAAATGGCCTACCTCCTGTTTTCTAGACCACAGTCTGGATAAAGAAATGCCATTAATCTCCCAAGATATACTGTACTTACAAAGGTAGTGGGAAAACAAAATCCTTTGCCCAACTCAGCTCCTTCTCACAACAGCCTCCCATCCTTGGAGCCTGACAAATGCATTTTCCCCACATGGCTTGGGAGTGATGCTGCTCCTGCTCCCCAGCACAGTGGAGAAACACATGGTCAGATCTCCATTGCTAAGCAACACAAAGCTCTGCTGCAAGAGCTTCCCACACTGCAACAGTGGGCAGTTGGCAGCTGGCTCAGCAACTTGCTCTTGTGTCCTGGGGGTTTAAAAGCAGCACTGGTAGCAAAAGGCTGAGCCAGGCTGTGCAGCGAGACAGGCAATAGGACACACTGACTAACATGGTAGGAACCAAGTAGACCATTTTCAAGTTAAAAACCAATTCAGGTCACTAGCTACCCCAGCTGAATCCCTGAGTTGTTCCTTTGAACACATCTGTAAATCAACATACACCTTAAAAGTTCATTTTTCCATATGTGTCAAGCAGCAGCACATCACTTTGACATAAAATGTAACAGACAAAAACCCCTCATAAAGGAACGAACAACTTTCTTTGGTCATATGTTCAGGAAGAGATACGGCACTGCTTTGCAGCCTTAAGGCTCTACTGCGTAATACAAATGCAACCACAATGTGAATTCATTGACAATTCTCTCTTCCTCTTAGAAGACATGATCCTAAGACAGAGCTGGCAGATACTTCAGCTTAAACTGACCATCTGTGTGCCACATGATATGAGGCAACAGGAGGGGCATGACAGCACTAGAGATGTATAAGACAGTGACAAAATACCAAATAATACTTTCATTAAATCTTTGGTGCATTAGAACAGTCTCATGTGTGCAAGTATCTACATCACTGTAACTGAAGATCTTTTCCCACCCTTCAAAACGTATCTAGACATGTATCTGTTTATGTATGGATACATTATCAGATCATCTTATGCAACAAACCTCTAGACAGAATACACCCAAATGCGAGGTTAAGAAATGCACTGCTAGTAATATGGCATGTCTACAGTTTAAGCAAAAGTGTGTATCAGTACTTCGTCATGCATTTATTACCCAAAAAACTGCACACCTTGGCTTTATTCTTAGATAGTTAACATTAAAAGAAAAGAAAAAAAACACCCAGCCAACCAAAACAAAAACACAGCACAGATTTCAGAACTCTCCTTTCAGAAAGCATCACGTAAGATGACAGCCCAAAAAAATGACTTGTTTTGCTGAGGACGATGTTCTGAGTCGCCCAAGGACCATGGTGTCTCTAGTTTTTATTCCTTAAAGTCATTCAGGTTCTCAAATTAACACTGTTTATGAGAAATAAAAGACTGAAGACTGACACAAACCCACTAGTACAAGCTGCAATATTTAACTCACAAGAAACCATCCTCAAAGTTTGTGCTACAGTAATTAGTTCATAAGATACTGAAGTAAAAGATGTTCAACTAGGGATCACCAAACAAGTGCAGGGACAAAAAAGCTTTCTGTTTCAGGTGGCTACTCTGATCCTCAAAAGCAAATCTATTCAGATTTCAGTACAGCAAGAGAATCCAACAGTAGGTATCAGCCACCCTGATTCTTGCTATACCCAGAAAATCTTCTGGAGTAAGCACAGTGTTTGCCATGCTTGCTCATTATCTTACATGCACCAGATTCCATCAGCCTTTTCTCTTCACCCTTCCTGTTCTAGTGAGAACTTGATGCAGATGCTCTACAACCCCGCCTTTGCAGTGACACCCTGAGGCCATCATCAAATTACTCTAGCAATTTAAGCAGCCCAACAAAGAAGTTAACCTGATTTCTGGTTGGTTGGGTTTTCTGTATGGGATTTTTGTTGGGGGTGGATTTTTAGCTTAGCTGCTACAGCCAACAGCAGACCTGCAAATAAAATTTTAACTGGAAAGACAAATAAGAGCTGTTACACTTCCTACTTGTCTTTTATATTTTATCTTATAGGGAAGAAAGAAAGAAACCTTGGGATTACCAACGCTTTCAAAAAGAGGCAACTTTCACAAAAAACAGGAGCAAATTCCCTGTTTCACCAACACAGAATTTATAAAGGTTTGCTTTATAGGTAATCTAAATAAATGTAACTCCCTTTAAAAGCCCACCGATTTCCAGTCATACTTTCTCAAAGCACCACCATGCTACTTATGCTGTGACCCAGCAGTTGAATGGTACATTACATTTTAACTACTGACTTTACAGTTGGATAGACAACAAGTTTAGCAGGCTTGCCTTTACAAATTACAGTCACCAGGTCAGACATCCCAAAAGGCTGGTAAGAGTTTCAAGTTGTAGGCCAACTAAAGCAAATCCAGCAGGTTTACATGAAACTAGGCATTGGGGCAGCCACCAGCATGCTTCAGCGTCACACAGAGCAGCTTGTTTTAATGTTTATCCCCCTTCCTTATTTTTTAGGGACTTAAAACTAAGATTTATGAGAGCAAAGCAGGCCACATTCTCCCTCCTTCTTTGATTCCAGTCTGAACCCTGCTAGACCTTGCAATGTTTGGAACACTGATGTTCCTCTTGGCATAAATATAGATATACACTGTTCTGGAGGGAAAGAAAAGTCCTACAGGGATGATTAATGACTTATTTGCCTTCTAAATTGAATCTTGTTTACCTCACTTGAGACTTATCAGTAAACCCTATTTCCTAAAGACTCATGCAGAGGGTTCCAGTGTCAACAGACAATACCATCTCCATGCTGAATCTCACAGACATGCTGTGAATTGCAATAGAAGTACAACAGACTGCAGTAATAGCAGAAAATAGTTTGGGTCAAACCATCTTTGAGATGAGTAATAAAAAACAGGTTTTGCTGAGCAGCTTCTTATTAAAAATAGCATCAGATTTAAAAAAGAATTACGTAATGCTTCTATAAAGGCAAATGCCACTGGGAATGGTGTCATTATGGGTAACAGAAATTGTATTGTTATTGATAGTGCTTTACCAACCTAAACACTCCTCATTACAAAGACAAATTTTCACCCCCACCTCCTCCTCATCAACCACCCACCAAAATCAACAATAGCTGATTCTATTTCTAGACCTGGTATATGCTAAAGACTATATATTTCAGAAAAGTTTGACATGAAATAGCCCTGAACACAGCAATCATTACATGACTGTCTAAAGATGAAATGATACGAAATAGCATCTGGATTTTAAAAGGATAAACACTTAGGGAATTGGCAGCTAGAGTTAGCTGGAATAAGAGAATCACAGAAGTTAAATGTGGAAGAAGACTGCAATTTCTTTCAGGCAGCAATGCCAAAACTCCAAGAAAAAACGTTCCAAAGAGGAGAGAAAAAAAATAAAGAAAAGAAAAAGTAGAAATCCTACAGACTCATTAGGAGACACATAAGAAGCAAGCAAAGGAGGAATGGAAAGAAAAGCCTAGAGTTACATTGTAAAACAAAGTTGCTTCAAAATATTGCGCTATTCCCAATAAAAACAAACATTAGAAAAATGTTTTCCTGCCATATAAAGAGAAAACCCTCACTTCATAGAGAGTCCAGGTTACAAGCCAAGGCTGATCTAAAATTATACTTGGCACATAAAGCAACAGGATTGCATGTAAATTCAACAGCAAAGACTACATGATCATACAGGTGAACACTGTCAGACCTATAATATAAAGGAAAGCCATAAATTAGAGACAGCATACAATGAAGTCACAAGGAGCTTCAGAAGAGATTTTTCAAATAGAAACAACAGCAGTGCCAATGCGCAAGGCAGCAAAGATGATAGTTGCTGGGAATCTAAATCTCCTTCTGATGATCATGGCAGAAGCCTGTCACTCCAGTACCCTCTTCAGCCTTACACTCTCCCCTTATGCTATATTCAATTCTGACTACATCTTCAACTCTTGATTTCACTCTTCAAACTCCTTGTTCAGTACAGATGCCTTTTTTATTTTCTCCTGAGCACACTGATTTCTTATCTTCCCCCCAACCCAGTCATTGTTTTTATAAAGAAATATAAAGAAACGTAACAATATCAGCTTTCACATAATACTGAAGTAAAAGAAACTGGATTCTGGTACCTGAACAAAAGCAAATGCCAGGCTCTAAGGGGTTCACTTGTAGTAAAGGTGAACAGTCCCTACCACAGGTAGGGTTAATACAGCAGCTAAGATTATTCTCCTATGGATTTGAAGAGTCTTCTGCGCACCACAGGACTGGAGGGAAGGGAGTTATTTGAGGGCAGGTTTTCAAAACTTGCCCTTATCATCAAAACTCTGTATTTTGAATGCTTTTTTACTTTTTTTTTTCCTCTTTCATTCCAGTCTACAGGTTCAGGAACAAGTCACACATCAAGTAACAATGTCACTTCCACTTTACCAAGATCTTGTTTTAAAATGTACTTTAAATTTCACGTAAGTCCTAGCAGGTTTTTGGTATCTTGCAGAAGCATTTTGTCTTGAATCACATTCTCATGCAATTAAACACAAAGGTCTAGGTAAAATGAGGTTGTTAAAAAAAACCCCAAACATTTATATTCATAAACAAACAGATACAGTTCAGCCTTTGCAACAATATGAACATATTAAACCCCAAAAGAGAGTTTAGTGAAGTAATTCACTGAAGTGCCACTGAAATAAGCAATACACTTCTACTGTGCACACTTCAAAAGATTTATATTAAAATAGAATCTGTCAGGAAGTCGGGGTCAACTTTCAAAGAGGGTGACATGGACAGAATATGTTAAAACCAAAAAGCAAACAACCAAAAGAAAATTTCCAAACCCCCCCACCAAACCAGAAAACAGCCTACCAAATATGTTGGTGGAATGTCCTTTCCGGGCAATTGGTTTGAGCTCATTATGTCCCCATCCATATTGCCTATAATTGTCCCAGGCATGCTTCATCATCTAAGAGACGGGGGGAAAAAACAGAAAGGATTTGATTACATTAGAAACCTACTTTGTACAAATACACTATTTTACTCCATATTTGAAACTTCATCTTTCACAGTCATCCCAGCACACTGGTAATTCCTTTGCTGCTATTTGCTTCTGTTACAGAAATTAGATTATACAGCATGAATAAATTTGAGAACAACTTTAAGTCTATTTGACTCAAGCTATAGAGCCTAATGCTCTGCATTAGGTAATTTTCTTGTTCTTTCTTTCTTTTCCTTAAATATACACACAGACATTTAGGAATTCAAGCATCATAAACTGGTGGAAAGTACTGGGTAACATCTAAGACACTAACCAAAAGTTAAAAATAGCTACCAATATCTGAAGCATAGCAGGAAGTTATTTACACTGGTGCATCCACGTATAACCACACAATTTTGCAAAAGGCATAATCTATTTTTTATTAGCAACACCCACTTGACAAAGATACACTGTCTTAGAACTTCTACCAAAAGAAATGCCAGAAGCTTTGTTCTTTAGAAAGCATAATGAACAAAGCAGTATAAAACTGTTAACATTTGCTCCACAAAACATTCTCAACTGTTTGTAACAGATGTTTCCATCACCTAGCAAGCAAGTTACACCCAAGAAACAAAAGGTCTTGTTGACCCACAAGCATTAGTTGCTCTCATCAGCCGCTAAGCAGTGCTTTTATGGATATGCTAAAGCTTTTCAAAGTTCTTGCCTGTTGGTTACAGCAGAAATTCAGCGGCTACAAAACTGCAAAACAAATGCAATTAAAAAAAAGAATAAAGTTATCAGCTACCTAAATAGATCAAGGTAAGTTAACACAAAGACTCCAAAAGACACTGCCCCAGACACAAGAACAGTTGGGAATAAACCAGTTCTAAAACAGCAGCATGTGGCTGTAGTGGCTGTATCCACAATGTTCAACATATTTTTTACATCACAGCTTCAAAATGGTACTAAAACATCGTTAATATAAAGAAAAAAACCAAGAGAATGTATAGGACTTAAACTGCAATTTCCACAAGTGTAAGAAATACTCTCTAAAAGGAGAAACTATGCTAATGTAACTAACAGACCAATACTAACCCTTGTAAGAAACTGATTATATCAGGGCAAGTAAAGTTTTCACTACAATTTACAAGACTGTAGTTTTCTTATTTTAATCACAGGGTCACAGTGTTCATAGAAAACATAAGGAGGTGCTGGCTAAAAAGTCAAGTGCAGCCAGCTGCCTTAGCAGTACTTCCTCACACAGACACAGTTGTTGCTGAGTTCAGGATACAGTGGAAGTCAGCATCAAACTGCACCTGAGCTACGTGCTGAGACATGCCCTGTCTCCCTGCAACCACCAAGAGATCCCTACCCAACCTACACAGTTGTAATTCCTTTGACAGTAAATCCCCTCTAAATTTCCCATGGCTCAGTTAACTCATGCCCAGACAATAAATGTGAACCACAGCAAAGGTATACACACAGGCCTAGCAGCTGCGGAGCACTCCTGTGTTAAACCGACATCAACCTAGGCACAGATGTCCCTCTCAAGATGCCAGAGCTCCCACTCCTACTGCTTGTCAAAGTCAGCTCATGTGTTGCTTTTTGTATTTGCACTAAAAGATTCTGACACCTGATTAGGCAATAATACGGTACTGTTTCTTTTAGTGTCATCAACCTGCAATGTAAGAAAAAGAGGATGCAAATATTATACTAAAAGAGGAGAGAAAAGCCATTTCATTAGCATTCACAAATTCCTTACTGTTTACAAAGCATGTATCAAATTGACCAGTTACTAGCTATTAGAACTTCAAGATGACCCAGGTAAAATGATCCTCTCTTGACAGGTAACAAAACTAGAGCGTGACAAATGAATAAAAGCCTGATCAAAGGCAGAAGTTCCTCCAAGATATCTTGCTAATCTTATCTAGAATCAACCTACACATTTTTATATCGTATTGTTCACCAACTTAAGATCATAGAACCAAGAATCACAGCCCCATTTGGCAGGTGAGGACCTCAGGATGTCTCTAGTTCAATCTCCTACTCAAAGCAGGATCAGTTACAGATCAGACGAGGCTACTCACAGTTTTACCCAGTCAGAATGGGACAGGCAAGACCTCCGTTAAGTGTTCTGCTCTAACTCACGGTTTGCAGGTCCACTTTTAAGTCCTAAAAACTCCACTTGGGAAAACACAGAACTGCAGTTTTAGAAGGCATTAGACTAAAGAATTACTGACCACTGTGCTCTATGTGAGTTTGGTAACAGATGGATGTCTACACAACAAGGTGACCATGACATGGCATATCTAACCACCTTGCTTCCACAAAAGGGAAACTGGGCTTCTGAGACCTTTGGATGTGTCAAATATTTCATTAAGAATAATGAAATGACCACTGACATTTTATCTCTTTAAAAATCTCAGAGTGTTGGCAAACTTCAGTATAAACCAAAACTAGTTAACTCCAAAATAAGAACAACAACTTGTTTCCTTATGGCAGAATGTTAACTGTGGAATATTTCACTGTCCCAGTTCACTTCTGGGAGGAAGATACCGATTTTATTACACGCTATTTAGTTCTGAGAAAACCCAAGAAAAGTATGGGAATGACAAAGGGCTAAACCAGACTAAATCACAGTCTGTTTCTATAGCCCTAAGAGAAAATTAATCATAAGATAAAATTCCATTAAAATAGAAACTGTAAAGAAGTCAATTTCACCAGATTCATGAATTAATGCAGAAGTAACTTAAGAATACACTGCTGAGACCAGAAACTGCTGAACATAAGAGACACAGTTGACTGTATCATCTAAGGTTCTAAGATAGGAAATCGACTTTTGAGGAGATTAAGCTACTTTGGTGAACACAGACAAATGTTCTGTCTGGTCCCATTTGCCTCCTCCAAGTGGTGCACAAAGACTATGACGTTATAACTCCTCAAGAATATTTTGACTTCACTATACTAATTTGTCAACTGATTTTTTTTTCCAGACAAACACTGGATATTACTCTGGGACAGAGCTCATCAGCACCAAGTGAGCAGACTTTAGGGTATTATGTTAGCAAATGACTGCATGATACATGCAAGCGAGAAACCCCACAGCTCTTGTGTTTGTAAGGATGACATGCCAAGAGATCTTATAACAACATGGCGATTTCTGTTACTGCTGGAGCTGGTAGCATGATACACTATAGATACAGCATCTATACTGCTGGAAGTGGTTGTGCATACAGAAGCTTTTGAGAGATAAAACATGATAAATGCATCTGCCAGTTAAAAATTGAACAGAGGATGCCACCTTAGGTCAGGAAGTACAAGAAATGTGAACTACTGATCTGAAAAGCAGGATTCTCTCTGTGAATATGCCAGGAAGCTTTGCATAGTGAAGGGTGGAAATGCTAAGAAGAGATGCAGGTATAGATAGGCTTCTCTTCAAAAAACCCCACACTGGTCTTTAAGAGGAGACAGAAAGGTCTTAGAAACTGACTGGAACATCAGCATTAATGATAATAGAAAGAAGGCAAAAATACTTGCAAAAAAACACCCCTAACACTTAAAGAACCCATGACAGAGGCATCTTAAAATCAGCAGACTGGGAATAATAAGCTGGTTCAAGCATGGATCAATAATTATGAAAAAGGCAAGGCAGAGATTTCCATATCTGAAATTTCCATACCTAATGGCAGTCAGTCAAAGTGGGTTGTTGGAGCTTGATGGTATATCATGTCAAGATCTTAGAGTCTGTCCACCAGAGAACAAATAGTTTTAGTGATGGACCTTTTACTGACACTTTTCATGTCAGATTCTGCTTTTGAAAGCAAGATACAGGATAGGTCCAGTGAATAACAGCCTTGAAAATGCTTATTATGGGATGCACCACATACAACAGCCAGCAAGATGTTGGTGCATGTGCAACTTGATAGTTCAACAAAAAGATGAATTTGGACTCTGCTGAAAGCAAGCCAGAATGGCAAGAAGCAGGGCATATCAAATGAAACCGCTTTTGTAGGTACACCATTATCTAGATGCTTTTACTAACTTTAGAACATGTTCATAGGATCTGAGGATCTTCTGCAGTCACCAGGAAATCAGTTTTTTATAGAGACAGAGCAGTAATGATGCCTTTGACAAAATCATAATCGCAACAGTAAAAGGAGGTTACAGTAATTGAAAAAAGAAGGAAGTTCTACCACTACAACAGCATGTTAGAAACAATAATTCAAACCAAAGATTGATTCAAAAGCCCCTTTCCACTCCTCAAAAAAGGGGCAGACACACAGCAAACAGAAAATAACAGTCCTGAAAAATAAGCAAAGGAAACAATTTACTGGCAAATTGCAATATATACTGCTTGTGCCTAGAAATGAGAAGCTTACCCTCTT
This sequence comes from Bolborhynchus lineola, assembly GCA_025448015.1. Taxonomy (NCBI): domain Eukaryota; kingdom Metazoa; phylum Chordata; class Aves; order Psittaciformes; family Psittacidae; genus Bolborhynchus; species Bolborhynchus lineola. The sequence goes on along the minus strand of JAOEHX010065566.1, from coordinate 5,934 downwards.
CCTGCCCTTCCATCAGGAATGTGCATGAGAGAGCAAATAGGGTTTGCTTTCAAAGGAATGTATTCCAGTCAAGGGTAGGATTTCAAGAGATTTATATAAGCCACCTTCAAATTCCGTTTTAAAATTAGCCCAGGACTTGCTAGACAATATCACTGCTCAACTGGCAGATTAAAAATTAATAACCACTTTCCTCCTGTTTGTAGAGACTATTTTTTGGACATTACAGAATGATCTTTTCCTTGTATAGGTACTCACATTTCTGAAGAAACCTAGAAAAATCATACAGGTTATATTATTCTTTTGGGAGCCACAAATTTCTACCTAAAGAGAAATTATTTCAGGCATCAGTCACACATTTCTAAACACTGCCAATGAAAAAGTCTGTTTGGAACATGTTCCTAACAGACACAGAAAGCTGAGGCTTTTTTTTTACTGATGAATCTGGTAACAAATCAATTACTAAAATAAAACTGGTTACCAAATGTGTACAAAATGGGAAGCTTATCCTTTTTTGTTGGCAAGAAATACTTGAAGTCTAAGATGCCTGATGGAACTCTCAGGCCGGTGGGAACTGGAACAGTAGATGTAAAGAGCTAAAACTTGGACAGCTTACAGCAGTGAACCAACTGCTCAAGCTTGTACAAGAAAGCCAACTGCTGTTTTCAACTTTGCATGTCCTCACTGTTTCAATAGATACAGGTACTCATGGTTTTGACTGATCCTGTGGTGCTCAGAACGCTCCCAGACCATCTTCGTAAACAACCAGAACTGCATATCAGGCAGCAGAAAGCAGTTCCTTTCTTTTAGTCCTGCCTTCTTCCAGTCTTGCTTTTACAGGCATCAATCTAAACAACATCTTCATCAGCTTATTCATGTACCTCTGCCAGTTTTATTGTGTCCTCTCTGAAGCTGAGGGACTAGAACAACATGAAAGCGTGCAAGATGCAGAAGCACCTTAGTTTCACATGCTACGGCAAGAATCTTGCCCATTTTCTCCTCCTTTCCTAAAATATTGAACATTTGCATTCTTGTCTGCTATTAAGCACCACAGTGACATTTCCAATGAGCTATTATAAACACAAGCTCTCATTCTCAAGTGGTAATAAGTCACCTCACAGCTTTTCATATTAAGCATACGGTTGGAATTTCCTCCCTCTCCAGCCTGAATAGGTATCATTTACATTCAGTTGAGAAATAAAAGGGGAGATAATCTCTCAGGCCCATGAGATTTTTCTGCAGTTCTTCAGTTTTCTACTCCAAATCTACATGTTGCCAGCAAAAGTTGATCATACCACTATTCATCCAATTACAAACTCTACATAATTGATTTATCTAATTTAGAGCTTGGATCCTGAATACACGTCATCTGTGGTCTCCAGCACCATTTAACTGTACTCTCCAGTTCCTGCCTTCTAAGCAATTTCTCCAGGCAGGGACACAATCCTCCATCTCACGGCTGCTTAGCTCAACTGTTGTTAGTGATGAACCTTGCCAAATATGCTTTTAAAAGTTTTTTATATGTATATATCCATATATATATGTATATGTATTTATATAAAACTTTTTTATATATATAACCATATCTCCCCTTGTCCACATGCCTGACGACTCTTTCAAGGATCTTCTAAAGCTTTGTGCATCATGACATCATCAATAATATACTGGGAAATCTGACATTTC
>JAOEHX010065565.1:0-10025 GCA_025448015.1 Bolborhynchus lineola | reverse complement strand
CCACCAGCCCTCGGCTCCCGGACCGCCCAACCCACCGCACTTGCGCATGCGCGGCAGCCAGAGGACGGGGAGCGGAGTCGTTCGGTGGCGGAGCTGTCGGCTGCGGCCATGCTGCAGAGCCTCGGCCTGGTGGGCACCATCGCAGAGGGGGACGTGGGGCCTCAGGACCCCGAGTCTGGAGACTCCGAGGATGAGGAGGTGGGGCCGGGCATTATCTCTTGTTTGGGTTGAGGATGGGCCGGGCCGCACTGGCTGGTGCTGGGCCTGGCCCGGCCCACGTTGCGTTGTGTCGGGTCGGGTTGGCGCGGAGCCGGGGTCTGCGCGGTCCGGTTTGAGCGTCCCGCGGACGGTGCTCACTGGTATTGTAACAGGGTCTGCTCCGGGCGCCGGGCTCCAGGCGGCGCGGGCCCGCAGGCGGGGACTTCAGCGCCGCTTTCGTCTTCGGTGAGGCGGAGGCCGGTGGGGAAGGCTCCTGGGCGGAGGCGCTGCGCCACCTGCGCGGCAAGGTGAGGCCTGAGGCTGGGGCCGCAGTGTCAGAGCGCAGTGCCCCGCGCTTTCCCATGCACCTATTACAGCTCTTCTTTTGTAATTTTCTGCCTAGAGAGCAGCTACGACTTTGGATGAGAAGATTGAGAAAGTGAGACAGAGAAGGAAGTTCCAGGTCAGAGCCTTTCTCTCGCATTACTGAAAAGACTGGCATGGGTTTGGCCTCCTACTGTATTCCCTCCAGGAGCACAGTCTCTGACAGCTTCCTGAGCTCATGACCTTGGCTGGTTTTGCAGCCATACCTGATGGGAATGCAGAATTGTTAATGCCTGAAGTTACGCAAAACCATGGATCTGTGGATGGTCTGATAACAGCAACAAACCAAAGCTCACAAAGAATGGACGCTTCTTTTTCTATCCTTTATTTTTAAAACCTTTTTTTTTCTTTTTTTAGGAAAGAGAGGCTGAACAAGCAAAAGTAAGAGATGAAGATGTGGAGACAAAGGATAATCAGATAAAAAAGATGGAGTGTGAGGATTTCAGTAGGGATGAAGAAGAAGATGTGGAGGCTCAGTGTGTATTGGATGATGAAGCTATCTTCACAAAAGCAGGTATTAGCAGTACATAGGGAGATGGTTGAGGAGCAAGAATCTGACAGACTCCTGGCTCACTAGAGAAAAGTCTGTTGTGAAACTTTGCTGGGAGTGGGCAAGAACTTGGTGTCTTCTTTCTGTGATATTGCTTCTGATTTTGTTTGAGCATTTTACTCTACTGCCTGCCTATACTTGTTTCTGAGACTCCTCCCTCCATAACTCATTCAGACCAAAAAGTATGAGATTAAGGTCATTGCCATATCTTGTTACGTGTTTAGCTGTGCTTGTCAATTACTGTCATGTTTCTCTTTCTCTGCAGATACGGTCAAAGTGAAGGAACGGAGGAGGTCAAAAAAGGGAGAAATAGTAAGTGTTAGATTGACACTAGGTCATTCTCCAGTGTTTCCTGTGGAGGAATTTGACTTTGGTTAACAAAGTGAACTCAAAAAAACCCAACCCAGAGCCCGCTGGTAACGTGTTGTGGTGGTGGTGTTGCTGTTTCTAGGAAGCAGGGAGCTTTTTTGAAGATGCATCTCAATATGATGATAACTTGTCATTCCAGGATATGAATCTTTCACGACCTCTGCTAAAGGTATTTACCTAGTTTAGTTATTACATGTTACTCAGAAGAATGTTGTACCCCAATCAGAATTGTCAAATTCCTCTTCTCTGAAAAGGAAATTTTCTGAGAGCTAGTGTGATAGCCCTTTAGAAGCTATTATTCCCAAACAAAGGAAATCATTCTTCGATTTCAGAGTATTGACACTGTCTTGAGTAAGACTTGTCACAAAATCACAGAATGGCTGAGGTTGGAAAGGACCTCTGGAGGTCATCCAACCCCCTGCTTAGACAGAGCCATGTAGAGCTGGTTGGCCAGGACCGTGTCCAGATGATGGCCTTTGAGTATCTAAGGATGGAGACTGCAGCCTGTCAGGGCAACCTGTCCCAGCACTCAGTCACCCTTACAGTGAAAAAGCATTTCCAGTTTGTGCCACTTGCCTCTAGTCCTGTCATGGGGCACCACTGAAAAGAGCATGGCTTTGTCCTCTTTTCACTCACACTGCAGTTGTTTATATATACATGGATAAGATTCTCCCCATGTCTTCTCCAGGCTGAAGAGTCGTGTCTCTCACAGCCTTTCCTCGTACGTGAGGTGCTCCAGTCTCTTCATAATGATTGTGTTGCTTTGCTGGACTCTCTCCAGCATGTCCATGTCTGTTGTACTGATGAGCCCGGCACTGGGCACAGTATTCCAGATGTGATTATACTGGAGGCAGAGTTTAATTGTTCTGTGTCTTTTGTAGGCAATCACAGTTCTTGGCTTCAAGCAACCAACTCCAATTCAGAAGGCTTGTATCCCAGTGGGTCTTCTGGGGAAGGATATCTGTGCCTGTGCTGCCACTGGGACAGGTAGGGGGTTGAGCAGGGCATAGGAAACATTGAGAGTTAGATGCTCACAATAATTGGTAATTCTTACTCTTCTTCTTCAGGTAAAACAGCTGCCTTCATCTTGCCTGTCCTGGAACGCCTGATTTATAAGCCTCGTCAGGCTCCAGTAACAAGGGTTTTGGTTCTTGTGCCAACACGAGAACTGGGTATTCAGGTGCACTCTGTCACAAAACAGCTGGCACAGTTCAGCAGTGTCACAACTTGCCTTGCTGTAGGTGAGTGTTAAGTTGCTCAGGTGAACTGTACAGCTCACTGCAAACTGCTGCAATGTTATGAAACTGGAGACTGTATGGTTATTGCAAGTATGCTTCTAGAGGATGTACTGTGGTTTAAAATCTTATTTCTAATACTGTGCCACACTTTTTGCTTGTTGGCTTCTGAGAAAGAAAAGGTGGAGTCACTTCTTACTGTGAATGTGGTTTTAATCTAAATTGTTTCCCATTCCTCAGGCAATTTGCATCTGTGCATCCTGCTGAGGTAGTCAGTGTTCCATGTTCGCTCTCTCTCAGGTGGCCTAGATGTGAAGACTCAGGAAGCAGCTCTGCGCTCTGGGCCAGACATTCTTATCGCCACTCCTGGGCGATTGATTGATCATCTCCACAACTGCCCTTCTTTTCATCTGAGCAGTGTTGAGGTGCTGATCTTGGATGAAGCAGACAGGTAAGCTAAGCAGGTCAGCAGTGAAAAATGAGACGGTAGTTTCCTGCTTTCCATTTCCCAGGCTGTAGGACAGGCAGTCTTTGTTGCCCTGCCTTAAGTAGTGTTTCTTAGCTAGAATCAAATGAAGCTGCCTTACATTGCTGTTTTTCTTCTGTGTAGGATGCTGGATGAATACTTTGAGGAACAGATGAAGGAAATAATCAGGTTGTGCTCCAACCACCGTCAGACAATGCTTTTCTCTGCCACAATGACAGAGGAGGTAAGATAGGCTGCTGAGAAACTTACTGTGGCAGAAAGCTGAATACAGCTTTGTCTGATCTTTTACTGGAGATTATGTGAACATTTTTCTCTCAATCTGTTTCGGCAGGTGAAAGATTTGGCTTCGGTTTCCCTGAAAAATCCCGTTCGAATTTTTGTGAACAGCAACACAGATGTTGCCCCTTTCCTGCGTCAGGAATTCATCCGGATCAGACCCAACCGAGAGGGAGATCGTGAGGCCATTGTATCAGGTTAGTGATGAGCAAAGGAAAGCTGGAATCAGCAGGTGACTGTGAAGCAGACTCCTGAGAAGACTTTCTTTCAGCTCTTCTGACTCGAACCTTCCCAGATCATGTGATGCTTTTCACCCAGACCAAGAAGCAAGCTCACCGTATGCACATCCTACTGGGGCTGATGGGTTTGCGAGTTGGTGAGCTTCATGGGAACCTCTCTCAGGCACAGCGTCTGGAGGCACTCAGGTATTAGCAGGCTTAGTTGGCAGTCATGGGCAAAAGAGAAGTTAGGAGATAGAATACTTGGGGTAGAAATGGATAGGTGTATTAATTGCTAATGCATTTGCTGTCTCTGCTCAGGCGCTTTAAGGATGAGCAGATTGATATTTTGGTAGCTACAGATGTGGCTGCACGTGGACTTGATATTGAAGGTGTTAAAACAGTGAGTATTTGCGATGTTTAGCTTTTTAATGACTCCTTTAATGTTGTTTCCCTACTAACAGTTTTCCTGCTATAGGTGATCAATTTTACCATGCCAAACACCATTAAACACTATGTTCACCGAGTGGGCCGGACAGCAAGAGCTGGCAGGGCTGGTCGTTCAGTTTCACTTGTGGGTGAGGAAGAGCGCAAGATGCTGAAGGATATTGTGAAGACTGCCAAAACACCAGTGAAAGCCAGAATTCTCCCCCAAGGTACACACTTCACTGAGGTGAAAAGCAGGAGAGCAGTACATAGGGAATACTGTGGTACTAGAGGGACACTGAAAGATGTACCGAAAAATACAATGGACTTATATGAGGTGCTTCTCATGTTCATGCTGTATCGTTCTCAGATGTCATACTAAAATTTCGAGAGAAGATTGAGAATCTAGAGAAAGATGTTTATGCAGTTCTGTGCTTGGAGCGTGAGGAACGTGAGATGCAGCAGTCAGAGGCCCAGGTAAGCTTTGTTGTAGGAATTACTTCTTTTATACCTTACTTTTTTTAGGATCTGGAGTAGCTGCAGTACATAAGGAGGTTGCTGTAATGTACTTAACCTGCCTACTTTAGAAGGGAAAGAGATATCTTTTTAGTCACCATGAGCTCACTTTTTGCCTGAATTATCTCAGATCAATAAGGCAAAGAAGCAGCTGGAGACAGGAAAGCAAGACACTGTGGGTGAGGGTTTGGAGCGGAGTTGGTTTCAGACCCGTGAGGAGAGGAAGAAAGAGAAATGTGAGTCATTGACGCTGCTGCTATTTTAAATCCCATAGCTACAACTGGACTCCACTTTGTACTTTAAGAGGGTCTTTATTCTGTGTTTTATTTTTACCTCTCCAGTGGCTAAAGCCCTGCAGGAGTTTGACTTAGCATTACGAGGCAAAAAGAAGAGGAAGAAATTCATGCAGGACAGACAGAAAAAAGTCCAAATGACAGTGAGTATATTTATAGACAAGCAAGAACTTGGGTGGACTGTGCTAGTTTTCCTTGGCAAAACCCCAGATTACTGCAAACTTGCATTTTAACACCTTTCAGCCAGAAGAGAGGTCACAGTTTGAAATCTTGAAATCTCAAATGTATGCTGAGCGGCTGGCAAAAAGGAATCGCCGGGCAAAGCGAGCCAGAGTCTTGCCAGAAGAGGAACCAGCAGCAGTACCAGCAGGTGGAGATTTTTGGTTTACAGCTGAATTCCTTTGTGTCACTTACTTTGCTTCAAACATTTAAACCAAACTAATTTGCATAGCGGGAGACACTGATCTGTGAAAGAATGGCCACTGCTGCTGGCCAGGGTGCATGTTTGCAGAGGAGTCATTGCTTTTCCTGATGGTTAGGCTATGTGGTTAAGGCTGCTGAGCTCTGGTAAACAAGGTGATTCTGTGGCCATTTCTCTACAGTGAATGTTCTGATTATTGTCTCTCTTAGGCCCCAAACGGAAGAAAAAAGTGTCTGTGTTTGACGAAGAGCTCACCAACACGAGCAGGAGGGCACTGCAACAGTACCGAGCTGGGTAATGGCTTATAGTAGTACATGGTCCACACTTTAGTAGGTGGGAATTTTTTTTCTTTGCATCTCTGGACTTTCTCAGGGATACTTTAGTGAGTGATATTGGGGAAAAAGGTGGACAGAACAGAGAAGGGAGTGTCACAGTATGTACCTTGCTATTGATGTACTTTAGTGCGTTTTGTCTTACCTCCCCCTCTCTCTTCTCTTACAAAGCCCGTCATACGAAGATCGAAAACGCTTGGGTAGGGCCCAGCATAGGAAAGGAGGAAACTTCAAATCCAAGTCCAGGTATAGCTCCTTTTACTTGCTTATTCATTTTTTTCCCCCCCCTACTTTCTCTTTCCTCTTGTGATTGTTTAAACATCCTTGCTAAAATGCTGGTTGGTTCTGCAGTCTTACTGTAGGTTTGATGCTGGGGCAATCAAGGATACTGCCTTAAAAGCTTAGGAATGTGCTATTAATGTGGGAGAAGCGTTGCCTAGATAAGGAACAATACTGAACATCTTCTATCAGTCACTCAGAGTTGGGCTGATCAAGTATCTTCTCTTTCAGGTACAAGAGAAAGTAAGAACTGTTGTCCATTACCAAATGGGTAAATCAGAAGTGCTATCTTTGTACTGCAAGGAGACAACTTCAGTAAAATTGAATAGTTTTTCTTAAAGTTATGGAATAGATTTGGGATGTTTAATACCTGTTTGAAGATCCTGTGTGAAAACATCTTCAGCAGACCATGCAATAAAGGATTTTTTTTTTCCCCTAAAACATTTTCTCTGCCTATAGAATAGCTAGAGCAATTGAGAGCTGGGATGTGTTATGTCTTTCTAGCAGACTTGGCAGTTCATGAAAGTCACTGTCTTTAGGGCAAGGCCTGGAGCATATAGGACTTCATGTACTTCTGTGGTCTCGATTAATTAATCTGGCTGAAAAGGATTTCTACAGTTAGGAGCCTATTTCTGAAACAGTGGCTTCACGAAATTAAACTCAAGAGACTACTCTCAAAAGAAAGGATTATCTCCAGAAGAGGAGGAGGGGGCAGGCTGGTTTACCTTATTGTATGTAGTTAATGATAGGTTTGTGGAGCCTGGCTTGTTTTTTTGACTAGAAACAATACAGCTCCACCTGTTATGATCAAGCTTAACACAGAGCATCAGCGGTCACCATTCCTAATTGTTCTGGGTTCAGCTGTAACAGTTATTTTTCTCCTCCTAAATAGCTGGTGCAGTGCTGTGTTTTCAACTTCAGCCTGAGAACAGTGCTGATACCACACCAGTGGTTTTAGTTGTTGCTAAATAATATTTACCCTGATCAAGAAGTTTTAGTCTCATGTTCTGCCAGTGAGGAGAGGGGCACAAGAAGAGGGGAAGAAGCAGAGACAAGACACCTGACCCAAAGTAGCCAAAGGGGTATTCCATACCACAGCACTTCATGCCCAGTATACAACCTGGGGGGAGTTACCTGGAAGGCCCAGATCACTGCTTGGGTCGGGCTGGGTATCGGTAGACAGGTGGTAAGCAGTTGCATTCTCTCCCCTTGTTATTTCCCTTATCATCATTATTATTGGTGGTAGCAAGTAGTAGTTTTATGTTACACCTTGGTTACTGGACTGTTCTGATCTCAAACCATCTCTTTCCATTCTCCTCCTCATCCCTCTGGGAGCAGGAGAAGAAGGCAGTGAGTGAGCAAGGGGTGGTGTGGTTCTGAGTTACTGGCTCGCCTTAAACCATGACACTAATACAGTCACCACTGTACTTGTTCTGCTGTGAGATTCAGAACAGCAAAGTGTTAAAACTTGCTTTGAATTTTTATCAGTTCCCCTCCCCTCCATCAGCCTTAATAAACTTAAGCAGCCCAGACCAACTATTAACCTCTGAGCTGTCACTACAAAGTGAGTTTTTTGCCACAAACCCCCTCGTCTTCCGGGGTGACCAAAGCACAGCAGCGAATAATAACAGCTCCCCTCCTGAAATAGACCAGGGAAGTCCGGGGTTTTTGAACTTTATTAAAAAAGGCAAACTTCACAAGCAGCAAATCTAAAATATACATAGCAAGGTTCTGACAGGTGGTACTGCTTGGTACATTCCCTTAACTGGTCTTCCCACAGTTTTAAGGTATGTTAAAGGGTAGCTTATGGCCGTGGTGGACGCATGCCAGGTGGAGGGGGTCCTGAGAATAAAGCAAAGAGTTGAGTAGTGAAAAGGAAAGAAGCAGCAAAGCTAAACCAGAAATATTTTCTTCCCCATGCTCAAAGTGGCCTTAGAGACACTTTTTTCTGCACTGAGGCATTTAGTGACAACTACCAGAGCTAGGGAGGCACTAGAACATGTCACCCTTCAGACGTTCATGTTACATCTGCTTCTAGCTTATAGGCATTTAAGATAACCTCCACTCACCTCTCATTCCTGGGGGTGGCGGTCTCATGCCTGGTGGAGGCATTCCCATAGGAGCACCTCGGCCAGGTGGCATTCCCATTGGTGGGCCCATAGGTGGTCTCATGCCTGGAGGAGGTCCCATCATTCCTTATGCCAGAGAAAGAATAAACATATAAAGCCAGCTGAATATTCAAGGCACTAGTTGGATATCAAAAAAATCCACCATAATACCAGCTCTTGATAAATACCTTTTTATCATCAGTTTTGCCATGTAACATGAGGTCCTTGCTGCCCCACTCTATAGAGTGATTCTTACCTGGAGGAGGTGCTCCTCTGCTCATGGGTGGGGGAGGACCTCCACGCCCCGGTGTGTATTGAGTTGGGGCTCCTGCTATGCTCGCAGTGGCTGCAGCAGCAGCAGCTGCGACTGTTCCACGACCCTGAGGTGTCATCACCTGCAAACAAACAGAGGTTCACAAAGAAACAGCACAACATCTGCTTTACATTAATACCTTAAAAATAAGCAAAATTCATTATTATCCCTCCACAAATTATGCTTCTCTCCTTTTAATGTATTGAATAATGCTAAAAACTGTAATACAATTCAAGTGATAACACTTGAATTTCATGCAAGAAGCTACACTTTTCAAGCCCTGTCTTCCATCATACAAGACAGAGTTCCTAGGGGGATCTAGTACCAAAAAAGCCTCCCAGGTTCAAACTCCCTGGTAACAAAAACTAAGAGTACATTTCCTCCACCAATTTCCTGCATTGTATTTGGTACAAAGAATTAAAAGCTACCCCAGAATATACCAAACAACAATTTTAATGGGTCACAGCACTTCACCTGTTGAGATGGTCCTCCCACTCCTCTGACAGGGCCAGCTAATCCTGCTGGAGCCTGTGGCATGGGTGCACCAGCTGGTACTCCCCTGCCCGCTGCTCTTCCAACTCCTGGTCCTCCAGCAGCTCCAGCAAGAGGTACCCGGGCAATTCCAGTCTGAAAACAGACCCCCCAAAAGAAACATTGACACAGAAATCCTCAAATTCTAGAGATGTTCACAGACTTCCTCTGTCCAATTAATGCCCTATCTCTCTGTGGGCTTGGGCATCAATTGGACAGCTTCCTGCAGCCAAAATTTGTTGGACCTGGTCACAATATTATCTAGAAGTGCAGGACATCACAGTAGTAGCATCTTTCTGCAAGGTAGCAAATTTATCACGCATCCCTTCCCTTTCTCCTTAGTTCTGTGCTCATTCTCCTTACATCTTTTGGAGGTGGTCCTTCAACTGTCATGGACACTAGGTTTTCTCCTCTCAGCAACACAAGACCAAGGACTCGTTTCTCTTCCCGCTCTGGCTGCTTGGAATTTTTAGGTCTAGTGAGAACAGAAAACATTGTAAGTCAGAGATAAAAAAACAAACAAAACCCAAAGCTACTCTTTGAATTTGCAACGGAATATATAAGTAGGTTACTGCCGAGATCAGAGCCTACTGTAAACCCATTTTTCTATACCTCAAACTAAGTACATAGACCAGTCTAAACACAAGACCTGCATTATCTCCATGGTTCCCCCCCCTCCCATGATGCTCAACTGTCCAGTTACTGCTGGCATGATGTAAAGGTGTAATTCGGTTATTAAGAAATAATTCAAAGTGCCCCCTGTGCCTCGCTGGTTTGGGGATTTGACAAACGATGCTAAAACCACAACTCCAGGTGCACGAGTGGGCAGCAGACCCTGGCCCGCCGCTGGCAGCCGGTACCGGGAGGCAGCCCCCGGCACCCCCAGCGCGAGCTGCGCCGCTCACTTGATCTTGCGGAATTCGTCGCAGTCGCAGAGGATGAGGTTCATGTGCTTGTCGAAGGCCTTGAAGGTGCCGATGAAGACGCGCCCGTCCTGCAGGATGCACCGCATGCGGTAGTCGATGTGCTGCAGCATCTTGCTGCTCTTGCCCACCGTCATGGTGGCGGTTCTGATGGCTCTGATACCCG
>JAOEHX010065554.1:0-15515 GCA_025448015.1 Bolborhynchus lineola | reverse complement strand
AACTAGATGATCTTAAGGTCCTTTCCAACCCTATCTATTCTATGATTCTATGATTCTGTGCTGTTATTTAGCATCGATGCTAGCTAGTGGGACCTGATAAGTAGTAATACTACTATCTTTTATTAAGAGACAAACAAACAAAGATGAGTTTAGCTTTTAAGATCTCATAACTATGTCTTTCCTTCCATTCTCTCTAATTTGAACGGAAAAAGAGGTTGTGGCCTTGAAAGCTTCAATTCTGATTTCTTTTTTGTAAGCCTAATAAAAGGCATCAGTCATACCATTTATTTGTGAAAATGAAATCTTCATATATTGAAGGTCAATTTTAGTTGAACTAATATAATCAGTAAAAGTCAAGGTTCCTTTACCATTAAAATTGTCCGTGCTCTGAGTCTTTTGATATTCTATGCTTAACCTTGAATCATGCTGTGTATGTTGTATGAAGGGAGGATAGTGAATTCATGTTACAGTATAATGACCAAGTCAACTTGGCCTTGATTTTCAGCTGGGTAAAGCAGATATCCAACAAACATAAGACTACTTTAAATTACTTGAAATTAATACACTCTTGAAGTACTTCCTCTTACTTCAGAATAAGCAACAGGTCACCTAAAGTCTACAAATAGCTTTCAGTTACAGTTTTATGAAATATTTATTATCACTCCTGCATACATTCCTTCAAGTTGAAAGATGGTTACATATAGCCAGAGCAAGCATTGATACTGAGAAACACTTTGAGGTTTGCACAGAAGAAATCACACGATAATTAAATATTTACTGCTGCCTGAGATCAAAATGCTCCCACCACTGCAGGCCGGCTGGCTCTTCCAGGCATGCAGCCCTGTGTGACCATGCTGAAAGCTGTCACGCTGAACCAAACCTGAGGAGGATTTGTGTAAGCAGCTCGCTACTCACAGTTTGAGTACAAGAACTGGCACTCAGGTTGCCCTGCTTCTGCCATTTCAGCTGAGAGGAGGGTGAGCCGTAGGAACTTGGGCTGCTTTGTGATAGGACTAGCAGGGTAAAGCTTGTCAGAAGATATGCTGGTTAAGGAGCTTACAAATGATACCCTCAGAATGTGCATTCCCCTCGAGAAAAGAGAGTGGAATAGCATGAGGCAGAAAATTGTATTATTTTATAAAGATGCAAGATGTTTGGCTGAAATCTGAGCACTGTGGCTGAAAGGCAGAGCTCCCTTTGGGTAGAACATGCCTAAACTCGAGCTTAATTTTAATGCCCGGACAGACTAAATAAACACGTCTCCAAGCACATACTTTATGACCTCTGGAGTACCGCAAAAAGGAATGAAGTTTTCCCACTGTTTGTGATCCTTACTTGCAGTGCAGAAAAGTCATGCCAAACCCTCTGTCCTGTCTAGCCCATGATGCCTCAAGGAATAGATGGTGAGAAGCCACTCCCTGAAAGATGATGTTGTATGCAGCAAGTGGCTAAGGAATACTTCATTTAGATGTGATGTGAAGACAATCCACAGTTGGGTTTATATAGCTGAGGCTCTGCTATTCTGGACCCTACTAATAATGTTATGATTCACAAGCTGTGCTCAATTTTAAAAGACTCTCTGTGCTTCTCTTAGTAAACTAATCATACCAACATAGTCACTTATGGAAAAACATGCTTTTGAGAAATGCTGTCTGATGTTTTTAATGTTCAGATGAATCAATAACAAAATTATTTCTCTAGCTAGTTAATGAGGTACCTGAAAGCTGCTCATGAAGTGCTCTGCTAAGTAGATAGGTGAGGACATGTGCAGAGGCAGGACTTCCTTGATCCAGCTCTGCCAATGGAGGTGGCAGAGCAGCCTTATTATCCTTCTGCAGTTCCAGAAGATGTAAATCTGAGTCCTGTCCTTGATTTGTTCCAAAAGCTTTCCCTCCTTACCTCTTCCCTTTTCAGTACAACTGTAAAGTAGGGATTTGATCATTTGCATCAAGGAATGAAAAGGCAAATCAGTGTGATGCTGCCAACCCCAGATCAGGGCAGGGTCAAGCTGGATGGAGGCTGTGCCTGAAGGACATTGACCTGAAAGTGCTGGCAGGGCAGAGCTCTTCACAAGCATGAGAACTGCTTCATTTTTGAAACAGAGGTTTAATTAAAGAACACATTCAAATCAGCTGGCTCAGAGATGTGTTAAAAGCATCACACACAAAACTGCCAAAAGAAAGAAGCAGTGCAGGTTTACAGCAGTGCCACACTGCTTACTCCAGTGGAGTGAGTTCTGATTTTGATCCATGTAAATGAGATCAGACAGAGGCCTACATCTTATCTCTCTGGAACTGGATATCTAGAGATGACTTAAAAATATCTATTTTGTGTTTCTACAGCAGTCCTCCACTGAGATAGAGTTTGAGGGATTTACTTGCTGAAAGACGTAGAGAAAAGATGTACAATGGGAAGTGAAAACTAGATATAAAAATAATCAAGGATGTACAAGCTGGAAGAGTCTTGCTATTCCTGATCATTCTGCTCCAGCAAAAGTAATCTTTAGCCTGTAGATTCCTTATTTTTATTAATCTGTCCCCAAAAGTAATTTCTGTTATTCCTGAGAAAATTATTAACTAGAAGGAAAGAATATACTGATTTTAGTATTGATTATCCAGTTCTGAATTTTAACTTTCTATTCAAAGTGTTGGATATAATGGCAGGTCAGAAGAATTCTTTACTGCAAACCCACACATTGGCAAACAAAAAAATTCTGATGCAGGATAGAGAGTTGGTCCTTGACTGCATAAAAAAACTCTTTAAAACCTTGTTTCAAAATAGTTAAAATGTATAAATGGATTATTTTTATTTTCTTTTCCTTTTTTTTTCTTTTTCCCCCAGAATATCTGCATTAGAGAAGAGGCAGTGTCACGCAGTCTATAAATAGACCAGTACAGTATGAACTTTTGAACTGTGAAATCTGGGGGATGTAATCTTCCTGCTAAACAGAGGCTTACAGCCGATACTAAATGCACTGAGAGCAGCTTCGCCAGTGTTTGAACTGTCTATGAGAAGAAGAGAAATTGTGAATTGTTGTTAGCACTGTGTGCTGGTGTGGCAGCATTAAGGTTGTTTCAGAAACACTCGCTGCAGTTGAACAGGTTGGTTTGGCTATTTCTCTGCGTGCATGTTTGTGCATAAACATACTGCAGCCAAATGGCTTATCAGCACAAGATAGCTAGAAAAAACATATTTGGATGCAAAATAACTAATCTATCAGATATTTAGATGTTATGACACACTCTTCAAGGAACGGATTTGTTTGAGTAATCAGCCTATGTTACTGTTAGCATCACTTTTAGTGGAGCAATTCTGATTTTCGTCATCTGTGTTTATCCAAAAGGTAGTAGTACCACCTGCAAGAGCTTACAGCAATTCCCCAGGTGCTGTCAAGTTTCTGTCCGTCACACTTTGAGCATGCTCAGGACAATTCCCCCTTCTACACAAGAAATAGCTGAAAATCAGCATCACTTCCCCATACAACTGTTATGTTATAAATTAACATTCACGTCATGGCTAAATCCTCATAGCAGTTGTGCCGTATGGAGAAGGTGCTTTTCAGAGATGCTGGTGGCAGATTGTAGGCAGGCAAATGAAAACCCCTCAGCCCATGCTGGCCTCCAGGTGCTTATAAAATTGAGAGTGTAATACTTCTTTTTCTGGTAGCACCTGTGTATGTTTGGAGAGTTTTAACTGTTGATGTATTCAAGCAACTATTGCAGCCACAAATTGGATTAGAAACACATGAGCCCCCTGACTCCAGGAGCTGGGATCCTAAGGAAAAATGGCAACATTGGGATATTCATGAAAATTATGTCAGCAGGTTGTTTTCCAGAGGCTGGAAAAACTAAGAACACTGTGACTGCACAGGAGAGGAGTGTCCATAGCAAGATGCCACAGTGGCGATCCCTCCAATTGGAGACAATTACCAAGTGGGAGCACCTGCTCCTCCAGCTGCCATTTGGGTAGGTGTGATGGGTTTTAACCATTGTCCCACCCCCATAAAAGAGAAGGAATGTGGCTGATAGGGTTTGGTTGCTGGAAGGGTAGGTTGTTGTGATGTTCCCTCATGGATATAGGCAGCTTTGGGGCTTTGCACATGTTTGGGTTAGGTTGATTTTTCTGCCCTATCAGTTTGCAGTGTGAGGACCTACAAGCTATTTAAAGAAGGAGGCTTCCCCACAAGGCCTGTTTTTTTTCTGGGGGGAAGGCTGATTTGAGGACAGTGAACATGTGAGTAACCCAAAGGCTACCAAGACCTTCAGTTCTTCTTGGTTATATGAGTGGCTGAGTGTGCCAGGATTGTTGCTGAGGGCTCTTGGGAGGGTAGGTTTTGCATGCCAAGAGCTTTCCCAAAACCAGCAGCATCTCTGGGTGTTCCCTTCCTAGGGGCATCCATTTTGATTGTGGAAATTGCTTATAGTGTGTGATGGGGAGGGTTTAAACCCTGATGGCTGGCACCCACCTGGTTGGAGTTGGGGTTGTTGTTGGTCTCTGGTGTGATGGAGACCACACATCTCTGTGGTTTCAAATGTTTGTGGCTTAATGATGATTTCTTTCCCCTTTTGCACAAGTGTTTGGGTTGTGTTTTCTGTTGGATTCTGTGTGCTGTGCTTGCAGTAGCCCTCTTGTATGGAAGTGTGTGGCTTGCCCTGCCCGCAAGTGCACCAGCAATCTACACATGTTGTGGGGTATAATATTAATGAGCATCTTAGAAAAGGCTGTTTCTGGTGCAGTTTGTTCCTTTGCCTTTTGTAAACTGAAGGTTGTTGAAGGCCAGAGGAAGTAAGGATCTTCACCTCACTGCGTGGATGGACTAAGCAATGACTTCTGTCTTGAAACTGCAAATGTGTCCTCTGGATGCTGAGTTGACTTGGTGGGCTACAAGTGGAAAACAAGCCAGATGTGACACCTAAATTTTAAGCTTTGTAAGTTAGTATGTGCTTCACGGACTTCTGAAATATGGTCCTGAGAATAGGATATTGTTCTTCCCAGTGAATTTGCCATATAAATGGCTGGAGACAAGGGCTTCACTCACTTTACTTCTGTAGATAGACTAAGGTATTGATTTATTTTTTTTTTTGGCCATCCCTCTTTTTAAACCTGAAGGAAAAATTCAAATAAAACCTAATTATGTCTCTCTGTTTCTGAACAGTTTTGGAAATTGCAGAGCAATCAATATTAAGTACACTTTACACCAATTTAGAGACCTATTCTGTCCAGGCATGTTTTATAGAGCTCTGATTTTTGTGTAATTTAGGCTGAAAAGTAGGGTAACATGGATTTTCCAATTAGCTTGTGTTAAGCCAGTGTTCTTCCACCTGAATATTTTTAATAGGTTGGTTTTTAAAAGCATAGGCGTGTATGTCCAAAGGAGGTGAATAAAAGGAAGATAATCTTTTCAGAAAGATGAAAGACAAGTGGATTAGTGCAGAGTTTGAGATTTTGTGAGAAATTCAGGCACACAGGCTAGTGTTGCACAGAGAACTTCTACTTGTGAAACTGTCACTTATTAATTAAGTTAATGTCTATGGTGCTCTGAGAATGCAAAGCACTATGTAACTGCTAAGTATTATTATTAATGATGCCAATTTTGACAGGTTTACTGGAATAGGCTTTTCAGTACAATATAAGCTAATGTTCTAATGCTTTACTCATTCACTGGGAAGCTCTCAAAAATAAGCAAGTGGGAATAGAAGGCCAGCAAAGGCCAATGGACTAGATGGAGTCCCTCATTTGGTGTTCTTTGTGAGAGCTGCCTGAGAATAAGGTTAAATAAAAAATAACATGGAGCTGTCTCATTGTCTTCCAGAACCGTTCAGGGAAAACCTGAGGTGTATGATGGGCTGTGCCAGCTTATTGTGACTTTTGGTTGTCCTGTTAGATGTGCCCTCGATAGCTGTAGCACAAAGAGTTGTAGCCATACGGCCAATGTGTCCTGCCTGTTGCCCATAGACTTGTTTCTGTCATAGACTACGAAAGGGGAATGGCGCAAGATGTCAGCCCGATGTGAACCATAAGAGTACTTTCTCCTTTCAGGGAAATCCCCACTGGCCAATTAAATTGGCCTGTGGCCCTTGCCTTTCTTGCCCTAAAGGGACTGCAAAAATGAAGAGGTATTTCTGATGTGGGCTGTGTTGGTATTAGAGCCTGAATAGGCGCAGAGAGCTGGCCAGTAATATATATATGGGTAAAAAGCACATATTCAAAAAGTGAATAAATTATCTTTCACAGTTCAGTGGGCCCTAGTAATCTGCATGTCATTTGGTTACAGAAGCATAGCTGTGTGCAGGTTTCTGACCCAGGAAATGGGATAGTTTCCTCAATGTCTTGGGTACATTTCCTTTAATAACTGTAGGCAATACTTTTATTCTCAGCACAGCTATCAAACCTGACCTCTAAAGGGAACAGTCTAATGTTCACATGCTTTTCTTAGGTGCTCTTTAAGGTATTTTTTCATTACCAGGCTTAATTCTCTCTTGTCTTGGTGGCTTCTAACCAGTGTAAAACATTGAAGTACAGAACAAGGTCTATAGAATTCTAATTTTGGATGTCTTTATGTAGATATCTCTTTCTATGTGTCCTCTTTCAAACTTCAAGCAGCTTCCTGAAAAATCAAGTCCAGAAAATGTCCTACTGGAATGGTCAGAGCAAGGGTCTGTTCAACTTAATTGCTGCAAGAGAAATGTATGGATTCTTTTGCAGTTTGGCTTCTTCCTGCTAATGTGTTGAGATGCATGTGCTCACGTACCTACACTCAACAGTTCCAGCCCTATGAGGCCGGCCACTCTGCTGTTTAATTAAATTCATTTGCTGGCTGGCAGACACTCCACCTTTCAATGCCATGTGGATTCTGGTTGCGCTGGGAGGACTTCAGGGCCTGTTGTTTTGTTGTCAGAGACTGAATTGTTGCGTCCTTATTTCGCATGAACTTCATGAACTTTGGTATTGTGCTGCATTACTGGGACACTGTGAGCAGTGCTGGGGGAGGGATGATGTGGTTACTGTGAGGGTCTGGGATATTCTCTTTCAAAAAATAACAGCAGCAAGGGAAGTGAGCTCTAATAAAATAATTTCCTTGCCTTTTACTTTGTCTTCAGTCAGTTACCTAAGAGTTGGAATGGATCAAAGGCTGTGGGAAGCCAGTCAGGACTCAGTCCTTCTCTTGCATCCAGAAATGTAAAAAGTATTGTTTTTCCTTTTCAATATTGAACAATGAAGAAGTGTTATGAGAATATTGCACTCTTGACAAGATGAATTAGTGATCTGGGTAGGAATGACTGCCTAGAATCAATGCTTTCATCTGTCAAAGCATGTAGAAAAATTACTGTCCTCCTCTGCAGGCAGTACCTTGTGTGGGAAAGTCCATTCAGTTCACCCCTTTTTCTTGCACATCAACCACTAGTCAGGTGTAAATCATTGAGTAAAGCATCCCTGAAGCATCTTAGGGAGAGCAGCTTTGAACCCCTGTTACTCAGGCTGCAGAGAGGGGTTTCTGCCTTGGCCCTCTCTGAGCTGGCTCATCTCTTGATATCCAGATGCCTCCTGAGTCAGTTTGGCTCCTATTTACAGTGTAGCAGAGCTGGGGTTTGTAACAGAGCAGGTTCACACTATCGGGACTTTAAAGCCTATTCCCCACACAGAAAAGGAGGCGAGCAGAACAACAGAAATAGGAATAGAATTCAGCAGTTTCAGGCATTCTAATATGGCATGGGGAGATTTAGAAATCTAGGGTCAATGACTGGATGTTTGTATGGGAACTGTATTAAATGTAAGTTGTATTGTGATCTGAGCCTTTTAAGGCACAACATTAAGAGTTACAACCTTAAAAATAAGTAATAAAAAAGGCAAGCCTCTTGTCCTTTTCGAAAGTGCAGTAACAGGCTGTAATACTAAAACAGGTATATAGACATATGCTTTGGATGCTCTAGTTACTGAACATGATGCAACCAGTACATCAACCCTGTCATGAAAGCATAAATAGTCAGAATAAATTCCTTAAGGCATTGCTGTCTATTATAAATCAGAATAATTCATGCTATAGATTTCGCAATGCTGCAAAGCCTCGTATTCAGCAGAGTATAAGCAAATATCATATCTTATAGATTCCCCCCCCCTTCTTCGTATGAGTCAGGCTTGAAGAATTCTACAGGAAAACAATGCACTGTAAAGACAGTTCACTGAAAACCTTCATAAATGGGGGGTGGAATGGAAAGTTATTATTTAGCTCCAGGACTGTTTTAACAGCTCTAGTCACACCTTTGTTATTAAGTTTGGAGCATGTTGTGTAAGAGCCAACAGCCTAGCCTGTATGTAGAGCATACAGAGGCTGTGTCTGGAATCAGGCTGAAAATGCAAATAGCACTTTCTTTTCTGCTTTGGTTTCTCAACACAAGTTAGAGCAGCTTGCACCAACTGGTAAAGGCTGCAAAGGACCGTTTTGCCAGCTGGGAGGTGCAAGGGTGTAATAATGCTGCTGGCTCCTTGCCTGTGCCAGCCACAGGGAGGAGAGTGGCAGAGAAGCCAATGTATGTCTCAGTGCCACTGAAGAGCAGAGATTTTTCCACAAACCAGGCTTAGAGACAGCTTGTGCCACTTGAGAGCAGGGCATTGTGGATCTAAAATAACCGAGGACCTGCCATGAGATATTTACACTGGGACTTCCTGTATACTTTGATTTTAATTTTCTGAAATTTCAAGAAAACCACATTAAATCCAACTGATTTAAGTCATGGGGAGCTGAGTAATACACAGTTCTCTAGGTTGGGATAAAGGGCCTTGGGAGTGAAGGAGTTAACTGACCATGATCAATTACAGCATCAGAGGGGGGTGATTAGGACTGAAATTGTAGGGAGGTTTTTAATTTAGCCGAGTAGAGGAGACTCCCCCAGCTTAGCCAAGCTCATCAGATCATATACTTCTTACCGCTTCATCCGCTTACCAGGCATTGCCACTCTGAGCTATTGTGCACGGAGAGGGCACTAAGCAGACATGATGATATAATATTACTCTGTTGTCCAGAAATCCACCTGAGACTTGCTGTCGCTTTGCCTGCTGCATAAGTGCCTAGCCTACAAAATTCTTATAAAGACCCCAAATCAAGAATCAATCAGCAAATTATATGACAGAAGAAATGGCACAGTTTTAAAGCTTAACATGAACTAATTTATCTGCCTTGTTTCCCCCCTCCACCCCCAGTGGAGTCCTGCTGAAGTAGCTGAGATTACTCCTTGGAGTATAGACACATACAGGCTTATGTTGTGTTAGGATCAGGGATGAATCAGCTGGATGCGTGAATTTGCCTGGCTCCGTACGTATACAATAGAAATGAGGGGTATGGAGGGCAATATATAGACAGCTTTAATTTCTCTGTTGTGCTTTCCTGGTAAAACTGGTTAGTTGGATCTCTTTGGGCATTGTCTCTGAAGAAGGGCAGCAAAGAACCTGTGAAGAGCTGTTTGAGGGAGGGGAAAGGGGTCTCAGTCCTGGCATGAAGGTTTTGGGGAAGCTACAGGCACTTAGGGGAGAATGTGGCTTGAGGCTCTTGTGGGGAAGAGCTGCCTCTGCTCAGCCAGGTACCCCCCTCTTCCCCTGGGGCTGCTGGCTTGATACATGCCTTATATCAGGGCTGTCAAATGGGGAGAGAGAAAGAAAAACATCTACATATACCTGACCCTCTCCATGATTCATCTGCTCTTATTTTGTATTTCTGGTAGAATCTCTTGAGTGTTTTGCCTCTGGATTTTAGGAATTTGTGGGGAGAAATTGTGGGTGGATGCTGTTTATAGAGTAATCCTTCATGTTCCTTCTGGGGAAGGGAGAAAAGGGAGAAGGAGGACAATGGTAATCCTACCAGAAAATGTTCAGGATGGGCCTGATCCAAAACTCAGAGGTATTTGGGCTTTGGTGATGTAGATACCCATGTTTGCAGGCTGCTTTTGTGTCCCTAGGTCTTGGAACAAAACCCCTCTTCTACTGAAAACTTGAAAACAACAAGAATTGAGATCAGGTTTATACGGGTGCACTGTAGTGGGAACTTGCAGCAGCCCTTTGTGCTCCTTCCCTTGGGTTTAGTTGCTTGTAATGCTGTAGAGCTCCTGCTGCTGAGGCTGAAGTTTGGTGTGTGATCATGTAATTAAAGATTGACTCGTAGCATGCAGGCATCTGGAGGCTAAAACTGTTGCCCATGAAGCATTCAGCAGCATTTTCTGTGGTGGTTGAGAAACCATTTTTGTTTTGATTTTTTTTGTTAATAAGGCACTTTGTGTAATCATGGAGACACTTAGCACATAACATCAGTCACCTGTGTAATCCTAATGAACGCATGGAAATGAAAATAAGGGGCTTTTGCAAAGTGTTAATGCTGAGCTGCTGTTTTGCAGTATACCACAGTGCTGGAGGAGACTTGGCAGCTCTATCAGCCCACCCCTGCCTTTGAAGAGTGAGAGCATACCTTTTTTTCCATTGCTGGGGAAGGATAATCGGAGCTAGTCCTTGAAATGGTCTGTATTGAGGCAATAGGTATTTTAACTTCAGGGTTATCACTGAGTGAACCCTACTCCTGATTCAAGCAAACTCCCATTGATTTCAGAGGAGTTATGCCTGAGTGCTGGGAAGAACAGGGCTTGAGCAAACCTTTGTGTGACCTGCTGGTGTGCTGCTACTCTAGCCCATGGTGGTTGTGAATTGTTGTGTTGCTAATATAAAAACTTGGATATATTGATTATTAAAGCCCTTTCACAACTGTCAGTTCCTCCTGTGTGGTAAAATCCATATTACTCATATAAGACTGGAAAGGAAAATCTACTTCCCAAACCTGACAGCAGTGGAGCCACAGCTGTTTTGTGTTGTGAGCTCTGAGCAGTGGCTTCATAGGACTGCTTTGCAAAGGTGGAAAAGGGGGTCCTTTCTTGAGCAGGTCAGATGTGAGACTCTTCAAGCCCGTTTGCCCAGGTCTGAGTGTAGATCCATTGTAGGATCTGCTGTGAGAAACTTTATAGCTAAAGAACCTGGAAGTGTTTTCCATCTTAGAGGCAAAGCCTGAATTTCCTGGGAATGGCTATAAAATTAGGGTTTAACACACAAAGGTCTTGCAATTTGTTAAAGGATCTCTAGTAGAAATTAGAGATGCACGGTGTTTCAGGGGATTTGGACTCTTTCCTCTTGCATATAAACTTAAGTTTTGTAAGAAAACATGATTGCTTTGCTGTGTGGTAGGAGATCTCATTGTGGGTTCTCTGCATTACCTGATGTTTGCGTGAGGCTTTGTAGACTCCAGCGCAGACACCACAACTTTTGCTGAGACCTACCGAAGAGCCTCAGCAGCTGGGTCTTTGACAGGTCCATGCTGAAAGTTGCTGCTGGCTGTTTTTCAGCTGTCTGCTTTTATTGTAATCTATCTTGTTGACCTGTGAGCTATTGCACACCATGGCTCTGATCTGATGTGCACACCAGCTGCTTGTCCAGAGCCATCATACTCTGTATTTCAGGCTGCAACTATTTCTGTGCTGCTGTTGAGTCGGTGGGAGTTGCACCATGCGCTGAAGCCAGTGGGAAGACATCTGTTGACTCTAACTCATTGTGTGCTTTGAGGAAACTCTTTGGTCTAAGAAGGCACTGATTTTTCTGCAGAAGGACAAGAAAAAGAAACCTTGGAGTGCCCAAAACTACTCAAAAGGGTGTTTCTATAAGGGCAGCCTCCCAGAGATTGCTTCCCACAGAGCCTTAATATACAATGAAAAGTCACGCTCTAACCCTAGGAACAGACACATCTTCTCATGCTGTTTAATTTCAGTGATGTTCAGGCAATAATGTCAAGAGCTAACATTATTAATCCAAAAATAGGTTGTAAAAGAGGAGGAAGGAAAAAAAAAAAAAGGCTGCTCTCTGAAAATTGCAATACAATTGGTAGAAAGTCAAGCTGCAGAAGTTCTTTAATTTGATAATAGCTCAAATCAAGAGGAAAGAAATTCCACGAGCCTGTCAAGGGTCCTGGTCTGAGCCCTACTGAGTTCAGGGAGACTGTTAAAAAGATTTTGATCGACTTTCAGGATGGGGAAATAATTAATATTTGTTATATTTTTTGGAAATAAAAGGACTTAGAGTTTTGCATCTTTTGAGTTTGCTGAAGTGATTGATACCTGCATTTTCTAGTGCCAGCTTATTAAATATCATATACATTTTTCATCTTTTCTAATTTATCCTATTAGGAAAAATGGGTAAATAACAAATATGTAAATATATAATGTTTTACTTTAGTATAGGCTGTATGCTGCATTTAATAATGAATATTGTTGACTATAGTAATTAAGTCTGATTCCAGCTCCAAACAGTTATTTACTTGTCAATATTAGTGAATCTAGTACATCTAAAACCGTAGGCAGTTTTCTGTTTACTATATAAACAGTAATTGCCTCTCTAAGTATTTGCTAAAATATTTTTTAAATCTAAAATCAAGATCACAAGTGGATTTCAATAACCTAGTTAATTTACTTTAATTTTGGAATTCTCTCCCTGCATGGGAAGAGAAATATGAAAAGTAATTTCATCTCCTTATAGTTGATTTAATTGTATGTACTTTTGATGGATTAAGTTTCCAGTTAATTGTGAAAAATGCAACAACAATATTATAAAAAGAGGTTTAAAATAAAACAGTTGCTGGCTGCTTTGCATGCTATTTAACAAAAAAATGTTAAACATTATTAATTTTACAATGGTAATTTAGAAATATTAGTTACATCTTCCCACTTTCAACCCCCCCCAAATAGATGGTTTTAATCATACTTATTGATATTATCTATGTAATTATTTTTCATTATGCAAATATGTCTCAATTGCTATGTAATAATAATGCGATTGAAACATTTTTTTCAGTGCTATAAAACACATATCCTTAACTAAATCCAGGAGACAAGGGAAAACAACAGGCAGAGGTTTGGGGGAAAACAACAGTAGATTTATATCTGTAATATTTAATAGCGAATGTTTTGGTGATTTCAAACTATACTTTGAAATAATGAATGATCAGTAAGAGCAATCGAAGTTTTTAAAATAATGATCTTCAGTGATGTAACTTTTTATCCTTAAAGCTGATGCTGGATTAAAATAGAATTGATTTCTAGTAAACAGCATGCTTTATTAGACTTCACATATGTGCAAAAGATGTAAATAATTAGGTTCTAATTCATGTGCATTCCTTAAAACATTGTGCGGGTGCCTTCCTCCCGGGAGAAGTAATGCACAATGTTAGAGGATTCTGAAAAGTTTATTTGAAAGTATAACTAACAGCATAGTCAAAAATAGGCATTCAGAAATTGAGAAGCTTCAAATTAACGTTTCTTTCCTTTTTGGAATTTAAGGATTGTGAAGAGAAATGCAATGATGAGAATTGCTCAGGACAGCATTAGATCGAAATTTCCTGACTTGCTTTTAGTGTCACTGTGTGATTGCTAGCTTAAAATAATGCGGGAATTGTTCTCCATTGTCAGAATAAAGCAATTATAATTTCTCGTCACTGATAACTTGCAGTTTGTTCTGGTTTCTTTTGTGCAAATAGTAAAATATGAAAATGAAGACAGCTTTTTGTGTTGTATAAGGATTTGGATAAATATTGTAAGGTTCTGGCTTTAAAACAAAGTAAATGGTTAGTACACTTGGTGGAAAAAATGAGGGTTGTCTGAAATGATTTATTGGATTTATGTTCTCTGTGGATTTTCCTTTTAAAAAGTTGCTTTAGTGCTTTATTTTCTGAAAGGAATTTATACATATATGTAAACCCTCCTAAGTGAAAGTGTTGCTTTAGCCTTTATTGCAGTATCACTGTCTGCAGCTACAATTTCAGCCCTGAGCTTAACTTTTCTCTTTTTTTTTTTTGTAAAGTATGTGATTTTCATTAAACCTGTAATTAGTATAATTAATAATTATTCACTAATTGAAATGCAGGTTAACAAAGTTCCATATGTAAAAGTAAAGGGGGAAAAATGTCATTCATTCACACTGGGCTTTAAAAGCCTATAAAACTTTTCAAAGGACTTCAAGATATCAAGCAATCTTTTATTCAGCTAAACCTACCCCCCACCTTCTCTCTTACACACACTTAAATACGCAGTATGCTCACAGGTTGGAAAAAAGCAAGAAAAGCCTTAATGGATCACTGATTTTAACCAAAGAGGTAGGTATGTATTCCATATAAATGGTTTCAAAACAATTTTTGTGCTAGTATTAATAAGTTTCATCAAATGACAACAAGCGTCTTAACACTATAGAAAGCAAAGCTTTCAACTGTGCACTTATTAACAGCGCTTTTATTTCAGGCTCAAAACACCTAAAAAAAATTACACTGGAGCAACTGTGTAATTTGCTGCTCTCTTTACTATATAGGTATCATCTTCTAGGCAGAGGATAATAAAGATTTAAGGGTAAAGTGGAGAAAAAAGGTCCAAATTTTGTTCATCTTTACATTCAGGAGTAATTAACCCATGTGAATAGACTATGAGACAAATAACATGAGGCAAGGTATTCACATGTGCATAGGTTGCAATACTCAGCTTCAGTCAGATGCTTTACAGCTGATGTAATAAATCAAAGAATAGAATAATTATTTCTCAATTTACCATGACAGATATCTTGTCATCACCCTGGTTATATGTACCTTTAAGAAGTGGAGAATGTTAAATATCTGTTTAACCACATCAGTGAAACAGAGCTAGCACAGCAGGAAATACTTCTTTGTCTTTTTTTTTTTTTTTTCAGTATAAAATCACTTGTCGTGTTATTTGTTCCTATTAGAAACCAAATATTTTCCATCTGGAACAGAAGAGCAGAATTTTTTACCTAGGACATGAATATTTATTCTTAAATGGTTATGTATGTAAATAATTTAAAGCATTTTGCTGCTGGGGATATTTCAGATTTTTAGAAGAAACACTAGAAAACTTCTGTATGTAGTTATGCACTTCAAGAGATATGCATTTATCCAAAATGTTTATTTGCAGTTTAAAAATGTTTTTTTTTGGAAATTTGCACAAAATATTCATTATTTAGATCAGTTAAGTGTGAATATGCAAACATCCTCAATGTGTGCTTTTTCTGCAACTGTTTGGATCTGATGGAGTTATTTATTCAGAAATATTTCTTCAATGCTTTTTACTTATATTTAAGAGCATAATAGCTAAAATCGAACGTTACAGTAAGCTAAACACTGACGTGTTTTCTTAATCTCAGACTTTAAAATACAATTGAGGGTAGTAACAAGTCCTGGAGAAATGACTGCTCTGATAGTGGGCACTGAAATATTATAAGCTTCATTTTCCTAATGCTGCCTTTCAAAATCTGTTATCTGTAGTTATCTTAAAATGTGAGTGCTTTTTGGAATGCATGTTTTAAAGTTTCTCAGGAGAATTTACTATTTCAATCAGATAATTTTACAGAGTACAGATTAACAAAAATCCTCACAATTCCCTGTTATCTTTGTCCCTTTTTAAAGGGGAGAGAAACTGAGGACGATAATGACTTCT
>JAOEHX010065553.1:0-24261 GCA_025448015.1 Bolborhynchus lineola | reverse complement strand
ATGTACATTAATGTAACACTGACCTTTCACTAAAGAACATTTCTGCAAGGCAGCTGATTCTCATTTTACAACTTTTTACTGCATGGGATTATCTTTGACTTTTCCTTAAGCACAGTTCACTGAATAGATAGCAATATGCAGTCTAGAGTAAAACACCACTTTACTTTATACTTAAAATGGCATAGCCACAATTTACTTTCCATGCAACTGCCTTGTTTTGTGATCACAGAGATGGTGTATAACTGTCAATGTATACCTGTATTGCTAAAAGTACCTAAAGCCTCCATTGTAAATATTATTTTCAAGAGATAATAATTCAGGTTTGGTTTGTGGGGCTTTTATGTGTGTATTTGTTGTTGCTGGTGGTGGTGGTTTTCTTTTCTTTTTTTAAATGAAACTGACACAAAGATCTAACTTTCAAGTTATATGAAGAGCCATCTAATCAAGGATTGATAATGGAAGGACACTTCATCTTTTTCTTCTTTGCAACTCAAATTGACAGGATCTGATCAACAGTTCGTTGCCAGGTGGAGAAGTGTCTCACCTATTAATATCCTATAAAAGATCACAAGCAGCTATTTATCTCCTGCCAAAACTCTTTGATAAGAATTGTAGCTGTCTACCTTTACCGTGACCTTGAAAATGGAATAACAATCAGATAGTAGGCAGGAGAGAAATTTGACAATAACAACTTAACTCCTGAACCACTTCAGTAAACAGCTTCTTCAAAAATGCATTGCCAGTATCTTTTACATAGTTCTAACACAGGGAACTTCAATTTCAAAAGATCAGAGATTCACTTACCCAAATATAGTAATTTTTTTATCATAACATGAATCACACAGTATTTTCAATTTACTGAGTAGCCAGAGATATTACATATACCTGACATAAGACATTCTTTCATGTTCATTTAACTGATCTTGAAAACATCTAAAAGCATCATCTGCTGGTGACTCCCCTGCATTGTACAGTACAAGGTCCTTCTTTCTTAGTGCATACTTTTACATTACTTATGGATTCAGTTCAGGTTTGAGCTGTAAAGCACAGCTTTAAAGTGGGTGAGAGAGCAAGGTACAATCTGATGCTGTGCTTCACAAACAGGTCTTTTAACTTTTTTCCTGCAATTTTGCTCTAGATGCTTGCTGCATTGAAAACTCCTTAGGTAATTTTGTTTGCTTTTCTGTTCTTTGCTGTTAATCTAATAATCAGAGACCGCTGCAGCAGAGCAACAGTAGGGCTCTGAATTTGTTGTCCTGCACTTATCAAATCAAACTGATATTTCAAGTACAAATCTGTACTTGAAACAGGATGTGGATATGCCATAATGGCAATTCAATTTACTTTTTTACAATAAATTCTACATTAACCTTTTGTATAATGTAGGAATATGAACTTTCTGAACTTTTTTTTTAACTATCCTAACATTATTTTAGCATTCTAATTAATTATCCTAACTTTCTGTCATAAAGTAGATAATTTTAACTTTTTAGACCATTACACCCCATAGATCAGTGAAGGTACAACAATTCACAACAGCTGACTATGAAAGCAGATATATTTGGCTTTCCCTGAGTTAGGTAAATGCTGCACTGTGTTAAAATTGGGTTAAGAATTGTTTCTATAATCCCCAAAGTCTTGTAAATTCCAGCTAATTCACACATATGACACACCTTAAAACACAGATCTCATATTTTCAAAAATTTCCTGATCTCAAAAGAGAAATCCAGATCACTCAGGGGTAAGTTATCAAAACCAAAAAGGTGTTGCAAATGGAATGAGAAAGGGAAAAAATTGTAGAAACTTGTAAAACCCGAGCCTTTCTAGAAGACATAAAAAAGTAGGATGTGTTACTACTACATCTACATTTGTGAAACAATTCTAACATGCAGACAAGTTACTTTTGACATCTCTGTTATTCATATATGTTTTTATCTCCCTTCTATATAAGCCTTTTTTTCCCTTCAAAGAGTATATTCTTTTAAACATGTGTGGAAAAGAAGAAAAATTTCTCATTTACTAAAAATTATACTTGTTACTAAATCCCTTTCCCCTGCAAAGTCTTGGAGCCCAGTTTACAGATCTTTTTAGAAGTGTTTTTAGAAACACTTCTTTTAGAAGTGTTCAATTTCCAATGCAGTCTGTCACTCATCACAGAACGAGTTAGGTCCTTAATTCTTAAATTACTTTAATCTTTCATTTCTAGATGGCCTTAAAGTATATGATTTCACAGCTTCTTCCTGTTACCTTTTTGCTCAAAAGGAACAAGCAGAAATCTGAGAAAAAGGGAAGAAGATCCAGCAGAATTGTTATGGCTTATAAGTTACTACCCTTTTCTAATATATATGCACATATGCATCATGTTTATACAAAGAAAAACAAACACTTCTCTATAATTTGTATTTTGCTGTAAACTATTAGGAATATTCTCATAGGAGTCATAAAAACACTTGATTTCAGAACTCTAACTCCAGTACAACATTCTAACTGCTGTATCTTAAGACCTAGTTATACATGGAAAAACTCTAAACCATAATCTGGTAGAGTAGATGGAAAAAAAAAAAAGAAAAAAATAGAATGCATGCTCTAACAGTGTTTCAATGACTGAAATAGAATAGATAAAAGGAAAACTAAAAAATTATCAACTGTCATCACAGCATTTTGAATATTACAGCTATTCAATCTATAACTGAAAAAATGGAATTAAAACCGTTCAACTTCATCTTCAACATAGATTTCGAACATATACAAGTTTGCATGCAGAGACTGCTTTCCAGAAGTGAGATTTCATTAGGAATACCAGTTCTCAAAAAAAACCAGACCAAGTTAAGTACAACTGCACATAGCTATATGCTATGAAGAAATTATAGAAGACTTTAAAAACATTTTAAAAACACTTCGCTGGTGCAACTTAAGGACATTTCCTCTTGTCTTATCACTTGATACTGGGGAGAAGAGACCAACACCCATTCGCTAGAACCTCCTTCCAGATAGTTGTAGAGAGTGATAAGGTCCCCCATGAGCCTTCTTTTCTCCATATTAATTTGATTACTCTTATCCCCAGGAACAAGTTTTATGGTCATATGCAATGTGAGCAGGGCACAGTTAAGATTGTTCAAATGCCCTAATTGCTTCTCAACACCTTAATGTGCTTGGATATTCTTTAATGTAACACTGACTCTGAATTGTTTGGGTTATAATTCTCATTATAATTGCAGCTATCCTGTAAGAAAGTTTATTGTAAATTATGAATATGTGATATTAACTTTGACTTCAGTTTAGCATCTCTTTTGTCTGGGAACTACACTAAGAACTAAAGTCAAGTACCCCCCTGATGTAAAGTCACTTACCTTCAGCTGCGTCAAAAAAGCTATGCTGACTTAGAAGATAAATTTTTTTTGCCAGCTCTAAACACTAACCTATGCAATAACATTGCATCATGAATAGTAATAAATTTAAAAGAGTTACTAGAGTCCTAGCATGGATTTCCAATCTTCAACTCACCTGTTTTGGAGCTACCATTTTATTGTTGTTGCATTGAAATCAATGCAACATTCAGAGATATCAAAAACATTATGAATCACTACAGGCACACTGAACACTTGTAAATCATGAACGAATCATTTGACATATAGCTAACGTACTCAAGAGTCTGTTGAAATCACCAAATGTTTTGTCACTGAGCAATAATCTTTCAACAATTTTCAAAGGGGTGTGCACTTATAGTAAACAAAGTACTTCACTGTTAAATTAGTTAGAACATAGATGAGAAGGCACCTTTATATTTATCACCATTGCCAACAGGAAATAAAGATGTTTTAGGTTATTTATAAATACTCATGAGCATGTTCCTGTTGGAAAGGCTTACTCACTTCAAGAAATTTGATATAAGAAGCATTTTATTTGGTAGGATGTCTACACATGGCCACATCAAATATTTATATATATAGAAATGATATAAAATTGCAGTATGAGATCAAGATTTTAGATAAACTTTTTTTTTTTCTTGCTAAAAATCTTGATGAATGTCACATTAAATCTAGAAAAGATAGGCTCCAATTCTTTGGTGTAAGTTTTCATTCAGCAGTAACACCATGCAAATGTATTCACAGTAACAACCTGGTACATACTTTTCAGAATAGCAATTAAGGGACTTCCCATATTTTACAACATATTTTTAATTTTGATTAATTATTTCTATAAATGGTGCAATCTGTTTAAAATACAATACCCTGTCATATTTTTCAAGAATTTAAATGGATGAAATATTTTTTCCCCAAATATATCAATTTATATTTCACAATCTATAAATGTGTACTTTCATTATTTGATCTCGGTAAGACACCTGTGGTAATAATTACACCAAAGTAGCTAATATTTCAAAAATGAAGAACAACTTAGGATGATTTTGTACATCCAATGTTTAGGTAACCCAATGTGATGGTTATTAGAAAAATCATTGCTGTCAAAACGTCATTTATTTCCTAACTTCTGTAAATCAAATCTTCTCAAAATTAATCTGCCATAAAAATGAGGCATCTAAAAGACAGTATCTCAAAAACTTGGCCTTATGAATGCCATTTAATGGATGCATCAAATCAATGATGAAGAACAGTTTTCCATTCCAGAAAAGTAATGAATTATGACTCTGCATTGTGCTTTCACATAATTAAGTCACATCACAAAAGATTTTTCATATCTGAAGTTACATGAAATTATCATGAAAGAAAGTCCTAAAAAAGCTAATATTTTTTTTGACAAAAATTTATGAAGCATGTAAACATAAAGTTTTTAATTTTTCTAGCTATAACTATATACTTAATAAAAAAAAAAAAAAATCAGTCACTTTCACTAAAAAGATTAACCGCAGTAATCTTTTGAAGGAAAAAAATAGATAATAATATGTAATGACATACTCCTTATGCCCACCAGCTCACGTTTTTCTTTTCTACTTCTTCAGAAACATTGTCATTGTGAAATGCCACCATTAAATTATAAAACAATTGGAAACCTACCTTTCTATAAACTGCAGAGCTTCCTTTGTGAGTCTCTGAGTAAGGTTCTCATAGGAAAGCGGCTGCTGGATAATCTGATGGTCCCTCATCAAGAAGCAGTTCAAGTGTCGAAAATGATAAAAGAAGAAAATCAAAACCACAAGTGAAATGGTGGTTATTAAAAAGCAGTAACCCAATGCTCGGAAAGGTACTCTGAGGAGACCAATGTAATGCACTACTGCCAAAGAGACCAGGGTGATTCCAGTGATTTGGAGTGGGACAACAAGGGATTTCTGAACCCCTTTTAAAAATACACTGCCTTGGCCAGGTTTGCAGTCTCTCAAGTTGGTCACGGTAAGCCCATAAAAGTAATCAAATCCATGACTGAGGGGGTGGTGGCAGAAGTCATTGCTTCTTTCACAGTTCATCCCAAGATGCCATTTTCCTACAAAAAGAGAAGGACAGAGAGAATTTCTGTAGTTAAATCATCAAACTTCTAATGTGCACTATTCCAAAATGAAACTGTCATTATGTGATATTTTCCCTGCCCCCGAGCATTTATTGTGAAGATCCGTATTTTCTATCTTCTATCTAATCTTTCTTTATGCCTTCATCAAAGACTTTGCTTCATGTCTGCACCTTCATTTTAATAAGAAACAGTTTGGCACAGGTTCTGGTGGAAACCATTAAATTCTGAGTGGGCTAACAAGTCCCTGAAGAGCAACATAACCGTAAAAGATAATTGACTTTGAAAATTAAGCCCTTGTGCATATATAGTTAAGCAGTCATAAGAAAACTGTGGCAGCTACTGCTTTTTAAGAAAAACCAATATGTAGTAACGAAATATCTTTTCCAAAATTTTTCTGTCAAATCATTCACCTTTAACTGGGTTTAAAAACAAAAAAAAAAAAAAGAAAACAGTAACAGACAGACAAACAGGAGGTAAAACAACAATAGTGAAAATGATATTTATTATTTAAATGATTGCAAGGTGTCTGAAATGATCCCACACTTCTTCCTTTGGCAAAGACAAATGCAGATATTGCAGTACCAAAGAGGGTGAAGATGGGGATCAGTTCTGATTTTTTGAGATAGTGCCTTGCAAATGGGATCAATGTCATTATTTCCCTTTCACAAATGACATAACTAAGGTACAGCATGGGAAATATTGTGTTCCTAAGTTAACCTGTCAGCAAAGGGGAATTAAAACATGACAGAAATCTTGAACCTGAGTGTTTAATTGACTTCTTCTTGTGCATCTCTTGATGGTCTTTGGCTAGAAACGCCTTCAGTATGTTACAGAAGCAGCTATAAAAGCATTTTCAGGTCCTTCTATATGCCAGTGAAATGCAGGTGCTCATAGCTTTTTCATCCTGTCAGAAATTTTCCCTCTTAACTGTCAGAATCCCTCCTCACCTGAGGAGGAATTCTGCTTTGTGTGGGCTGAATGGCTCTCATCACTACTTTTGAAGCTGTTCAGTGAACATTTCTGTGACTGATTACAAAACCAGAAATGCAGGCCACTGTACCGAATTTTCAGATATTAGAATGGTGTCATAAAGGGCAAGCCAAGGCTGCAACTCTGAATTTCATTTCTAGCAAGCAAAAATACAGATTTTGGAAAATAAATGTTTCAGTGTTTTCTCTTAGGTTTACATGACTGTCTTTATGGAATAATTATAAAGTCGGATCTATAGCAAGGTCAGGATGTAACAATTCTCACCAAGTTAGATAATGGAAATAAAGTTAGAGAACTATTAACCACAAAAATAAATGATCTTAAAGTTTAGTGTTTTTTTCTCTATTATTTCTCAATCTCAAATCACTTATAATTCAGAAAAAAAAAAAAAAAAAGAAGCCATATCAACTTAAGTGTACTTTCATTTATTGTGATACATTGATGTTTGTTTAAACTAGGTTGCAATAAAACTAGACATTGCAAGCTAGGACAGAAGAATCTTGCAACAACAAAGTAGGAAAATATAGGACCTATTATTTCAAAAGGGTTTTAGCAAGCGCAACAAATTGTTCAGTGTCAAGATGAACTTAGGTCTCAAAAAAAGATTTGTTGAGAAGCAACTTAAGCCAAACAAAGCAGACAGCAGGTTACCTGGGAAAATCACAGAAGTACTGGTTCACACTACATTGGCAGCTGTGATGGAGAAACACAATTGCCATTCTCAAATGGCTGATAAGGTAAGGGGTTTTGATAGATGCTGTGTTACTCTGAAAAAGCAAGTGGTGGTGGGTCCCACAATACATGTTTTGTTTCATTCCTTGTGACAATAACTGCTGTCTTGAGCTAGTGTTTCAACAGATTATTGTAGTGTAGTTTACACTCTGGGGCCCTTGTGAATCTGAGAGCAGTGCAAAACTCACCTCCTTGCCAAGTGAAGCTTCTTAGTATGGACACTTCAGACAAGCATCATACACATTTCACCATATTCTAGCAAGCTTTTGAGTGAGGTTTATGCTGTTAATTGTAAATTATTTGTACCATAATAGTTTGAAATCTTTTTCTCTCCTTTGCCCACAAGTAAGACTTCTGCAGAGCAAGAGTGATGCAATGAAAGGCACATGGAAAGGAGAGGCAAGTCCTGTTCAGCCAAGAAACTTCATTTGGAACTCAGTTTTTCAGAACCCAGAATACTGGAGAAGCAGCAAAAATCAATGTTTCCCCTCTACTTTTCCCTCAGACAGTTCAAGTGGGAGCATTATGAAGACCGAGTTGCATATAATGAAATAGTTCTGCTCTTCAGATAAATAGTAAGATACAAGATGCAGAGCAAGATCCAAAAAGAAATATTTTATGCTCTCAAAGTAATATATTTATATGAAGTACATAGCAGTAATAAGTATTAAGCATATATTGTTAATATAGTCAGTTTTTAACCTGTTCTATTAATTGTGCTCCATAGACTCTGCCAATTTTGCATTGGATACATCACTATTGTGATGTGCCCAGTATTACAACACCTCATTATGGAGGAAAGATACAAGTCTCAGTTTATACATTAGTATTTTAAGCTTTGAAGACAAGCTACATAGGTGGATTTTAAAGTTCTCTGGATGCTGGACAACACACTGGATAACAGTAGTGAGGAAAAGCTGACTGTAATTAAGTATAGTAGTAGTTTAAATGAGATTCATCTACTTTCAGTGGAATTTTTGCATTAGAAATAGCTATTTCCTACAAAACATTAACTGTTCTTGCTAATCTCAGAGATCATTAACTGGTGAAATATTACATATGCAATGCATCCACCTTTTCTTGAGAAAACTCAGTTTTGTTACAGATCTTCTAACTGTGTCTCTTCCTGCTAGATCTACTGGATGTCACCATTATGTCACAGGGGAAAAACTGTGAGGTAAAACAAGTGTATACATAGAAGAGATTCATAGCTAAAATATACCTCAGGATGTACCAAGCAAGAGGAAGCATATGTGAGGAGACATGGAGAAAACTAAAAAAAATAAATGAAAATACATTTAAGGAAGAAAAAATGCCCTTAGAGAGTAAAGGGGAGAGAAACTTAAAAAAAAAAAAGGAACTGACAGTACAGGCTTGAGCAACTGAAAGGCTTCAAATTACCCTTATGCCAATCCTTCAGTGGTGTAGGATTTGACAATTAATTGATTCAGAACTGCTGAGTTATATTGAACCAAGCAAAGACTCCCTGACCTAGACCAAATATGATGTGATAAGGACACCAGCAGAGACAGAAAATGGCCAGGCTGGGAATCAGAGTCTGCCTATCTAGTCTTCAAATCTACATAATTTTTCTTTTTGTCATTTACACATGCTTTATCCTTAATTTTAATGCACTTCTTGATTTCTAGAAGCCTTCATTATACTCTAAGGATATGTTAATTTACATCTTATGGTTCCATAGCTATCATTCAGGCCACTTGGAAGAATCGTTCATTAAGCATCATGGAGATAACTTCTGGAGATCTAAGTAGCAAGCTGTCATGTCGCAGTGAAAGTAGTTAAAAAAAGAACATTAACTAGGTCAGCTCCAGAAAATGAGTTGTATTACAGTGCTTTTTGCAAACAGAAAAATTATTTCTTTGCAGTCTCTAATTGAATATGGAGCAATAGGGATTAACTCCACAATGAACATGACAAATTATGAATGGCTTTTTTACACTATGGCTCAAATGCACCTGCACTAAATATGCTTCTGCTAAGATTTTCTGCTTTTATATTTTGACTCTGTCAGAACATCAAGGTAGTTTATACTTTCTCAGATTGGGGTATCGCTAAGTAGGATTTTTAGTTACAAAAATCAATATTGGCTAGCTACATCATACAGATATTTTTGAACAGTGGTATGAGTTTCTAGCCATGCAAAATACATTGATTTTTTAAACAAAAATTACTCCCAAAATTGCAAGCTTCTATTACATTTGAAAATTAAATTCGGTACAATTAGGTACATCAATCACCTAAATTAATGTAGTAACATTCCGGTATGATGTTCTCTAAACAACTATTTCCTGGCAGTTCCAGTACAGAAATACATTACATAATAAAAGTTGTATTTCACAAAAATATTCTAAAATGTAAGCAGTGTGGAAAAAGTCCGTGGCCAAATTAGGAAAAAGCCTCCCCACAATATTTAAATGTTATATCTTTATGATACTAATTCAATTCAACTTATTATTCATCTAATGGTATTCCTTTTACCCATCACTGGATATTTATGCTGAAGTTAGTTCTCTGAACTATTTTTATAATGAGAGAGTAACACATTTTTACATTAGACATCTACCACAGGGTGAGACAAATTTCCTAGAAATGCCCATCTTTGATGACTAAGAAGAGAATTCAGACTGTTAGTGCGCATACTACACAATCTACTTTATGGATATTTGAAAACTGGTGAAATGAATCCCACCACTGTGCTGATGTGTTCCCTGCAATTGATCCCTTATTGTTTCTCTGTGGTAATCAAACTCCTATTTGTACTGAAAACTTTCCAAGAGCGTGACTAATTTTCAATGTGTTCATCATGTTTCTTCAGTACCTTGCAAGATGAAACCATAACTACAGAAGTGTATTAGACATACTTACCTGGTTAGTGCTTCATATATGCATGGGAATGTGACCAGGTCTGTGCCAGAAAAATAAATTCATTATGCTGTGGGGGAAAAAAGCTTAATGCAGATCCTTAATAGCCTATGTGGAAAGTTGATGCTCTTTTGATTGGAATGAATGAAAAATAATGCTGTATATGTATGCAATTTTACCTATTAAAGCAGTTGCATAACCTCTCTTCTTCAGGAGTTTGGAAAACGTTATTTCTTCAGAAGGAAGTCCCCCAGAAGAGGCAGAAAATAAGAAGACACCAACTCGTGAGAAGGCAGCCATTCCTAAGTGCAATGAAAATGAATGAGACTTGGATGATATAGTG
The DNA here is from genome assembly GCA_025448015.1 of Bolborhynchus lineola. NCBI lineage: Eukaryota > Metazoa > Chordata > Aves > Psittaciformes > Psittacidae > Bolborhynchus > Bolborhynchus lineola. Next base: position 13,850 of record JAOEHX010065553.1, on the reverse strand, counting down.
AAACAATTTCCATTCATTCTCTCTGCATGCACTATTTTGCATAAGATGGTATCACCTAGATTACATACTGCCACCAGACACTAAATGTTGCAAATGACAGATACAATCATCCATTTAGCTGAGCAAAGTCTTTCCTGCATTGACACCAGAAACTGAGAAGTGGAGGAAAAAAAACTCTGCTTACAGTTGTGGGGCCAGCCATCACATAAAAACCTGCAGCCCCTTCTGTAGATGTTCCAAGGTATAACATATCTGAAAGAAGTTGAGCTTGTATAATGCAGTTTTCTTGTACATGAGGAAGGAATGGAGCTGGTAATGAAGTGGGATCACTCCTGAGTTCTACTCTCAGAACCTCGACTATCCTCATACGTGGTTTTCTACAAGCCTTTAAGATTATTTGAAAGAAGGTAGTTGAAATAGGGCAGTCGTGCAGTTGGGCATGTAAGTAACATGAGGTGAAAAAAGAGCAAGAGAGTCTGATTCTGGATATAGAGTGGCTAAGGCACTCAGCTTTGGTAGGAGAGGACCAGTGCTGAAAGAGTATGAAGACTACAATTCAAAGCACACAGAGTGCATTAAAGAAGCATAAGGTATCAGCTAACAAGACAACATCTAAACAAGGCACAGTAATTTCTGCATTATATGCTGAGAGTTTGAGGAACATAAACCTGAGCTTATAAACTACTTTTAGGATGAGGGACTTGAGAGCTCAAGCTCATGAAAATTAGATTACTAGGATTCTGAGAGCTGGCTTCAAGTATAGACAGACAGAGCACAGAATATCTATGCAAATCTGTGCAGATGTATCTCCAGGAAGTCTGAATTATGCAACTGTATGACTGCAGTGCCAAAGTTACATGACTGATGTAGACAACCAGACTCTTCCCCCGGTATCCCTTGTGGTTAGATAAAAAGACTTGTTTGACTGGTTTATTAAAGAGAGCTCAGCCTACCTGACAAATACTGATTTAATTTTTTCACCCAGCTAGCTTTATTGATCAACAGTTTAGGTAGTTTTAGTCATCTGCACATATCTACATTTTACTTATTATATATTTATTCATATTTATTTTTTATGCACTTCAATGTCTGGTAACTGAAATCAGTGAAATTCCTTGAAGTTACCAGAATGAGAGAACTATGATTTTTTTTTCTTTTTTTTTTATAATTGTTACCTTTCTCTGGGTGTGTCTGTCATCAAATACTGCATTTTGGAATACTTTTCTTCAGCTGTATTAACAGGATTTTTAGATTTCCAATATTTTTTTTCCACATCATAATTCTAGTATCTTCTATAATAATCCTTTATTAGTATTCATTAATGTTTGGAAATAGCCCACATTTAGCAATTTAGTCATTAAATTAAGACAAAGAAACTTTTTGTACACACAGAGAAATAATCTGGTTTACCTGAGAGGCAATCAGTAAAGAAACAAATCAGTTGAAATGCTAATTTCTTGGAAATAAGAGCATGGGTCGTAATGCAGTAAATATTAATAGCAACTTAGCTGTAACAGGTATATAAAATTTTCTTTTGCAGCTGAATGTAACAAAATTTTGCAAGTTATATTAGCTAGCACTTTGGCAGAAGCTTGTTATTTGATTTGAATGAGCACGAACGTATCAAGTAGGCTCCAGAGTCTTGCTTTGCTTTCATTCCCAGAAGCAAGGACAGGATGTTTTATCACTAATGAACAAGTGATCTGATTAATGTATAATGATCCTTGCTAAAAATGATGTTAAGGGAATGTTAAAGTTGCATGGCTAAGCACTAAGGGGCTCAGTCCCAGCACACTAAAATAAACAGACTGGATCTTCACTTACTTAAATGGGCTTTGGATCAGGTAGTTTAAAAGTGAGAGAAGTTATTAAATGCATGCATTCATGGGGTACTTAACACTGTATATGCATAGATATGGAACAAAAATACTTAGAAAGGAGACATTTTTTTCTTTCTTCTTCCCAATATTAAGGGCTCCTAGAACATCTTAATGAATAGCCATCATACATTCCACCACTCCCACCTCCTCCACCCCCTGCCACCCTGAAAAAAAAATAACAACTTATCTAAATCAAAAGATTTTGCAGAAACAGAAACATCTGTGCAGAAGGATTTGCATCAGGTTTTCCATTGTGTCTTTCTAGATGAATCTCTGCAATGCGCAACAGTCAGGCTGCCCTCAAATATCCAGGGAGCAGCCTGAATGTGACTGGGGGGGACAGACAGAGAGGTCGTTTGGAAGGCGGAGGAAATCAATGGAATTTGTCTGCTCCTTACATTAAATCACCACAATCAGACTTTTTCTTTAGTACTTTAAAAATCTTTTTCCCAGTAAAAAAGGGATTATTTTTTTGTGTTAACTTATCTGAACTGTGAGAATTTCCCATATACATGGAAGATTTGAAATTCTGACCAACTTCACTGATCTTGATTGGTCACTGAAATAAGTACCTAATCAAGTAATGATAAAGACACCGAGAAAAGCCGGAGAAGAAAATGCATACATTTATTACAAATAAAATACTATATGTATGTATAAAGCAATGGAATTTTACCTGATCTGATAGGATATCGCCCAGTCAGGAAAGCAGCCCTACTTGGAGTACAAAGTGGAGATGCTGCTATATGCTGAGTAAGTGTCACTCCTTCCGCTGCCAGTCTGTCGATATTAGGGGTTCTAGAAAAACATAAGCAGGAAAGGCAACAAAAGAGCACACAAAGATATTTTTTTGGAAATGGGCATGGCAAGATCAAGACATCTGATGCAAAAACTGACAGGAAAATCAAGACTTATTGTATGCAAATTACCAAAACCATGGTAGGGCTGCAATTCTAAATACTGTTGTGTCGAATATTTTTACATTAGGTGTCATTAGCCAGGTATATTAACACCTGTTTTAATGAATTCATTGAGTACAGAATGAAGATGCAGGTAAAAAAACACAGTACTTTATTTGCTAGTGACAAGCTTTGCTTAACACATGAGTGCTTCAAAATATGCTTAATTTATAGTACTTGTGCCATGTATATTTTAAAATACAATTGTTGATTATACTTTGCTTCTCAAGACCTACCCTTATTTTGTTCGTTGCTCAATTCTCTGTTTATGATGCAACTTTTGAGCAAGATAAATAAAAGAGATAAGTCTTCTTGTGAAGAAAAGAAAACAAAGATTAAACATGCTATTCTCTAGAAAGTATATTTACTTTGCTTACCTATAAAGAACTAATGAAATTTCTGAATGTTTGGGGGTTTTAACTTTACAATTCCATAGAAAAACTAAAATAAAGCCTGACTCCCTCAACTGTATCATCCTACCTTAATGTTCTGTTCCCATAACATCCTAGATCTCCAATACCAAGATCATCAGCCATCATTAAAATGACACTGGGACTTGAATCACTGTATGCTTTGACGCTGTTTATGGCACACTGGCAAATTAGTAGAAATAAAAGGAGTCTCATCTTCTTCCTGGTGCATAAGAACAGGTGGAAAACATAATAGATAAGACCTTTTTTCCATTTTATTATTAATCGAATTTAGTCCTATTATTTATTGCTCTGGATCGTATAGTAGAAAGGGAAAAAAATAGGCTGTAGATTTTTATTTGGCTATTTTTTTTCCTAAAGAGCTTTTTTAAACATTATTTTCTCTGTCATATTTCTTAAAAACTTTAAATGCATCTTTTAGTATATAGATAATTATTCCTTTCACCCCTTTACACAGATGAATCCTTTAAATAAAGATGAACAAAGAATTAGTTGCAACCTCAGTAACAATATTTTTGCATACACAGATGCACTATACAACAGTAGATATGACGGCAAATAATTAATTTTTTTTTTAGGTATAAATGTGATTTAGGGAACACAGAAACCAAAATCTTTTAGGATCAAAATTTCCAAGGATCATAGCAGGAAGAAAAAAAAAAAAAACCAAAAAAAAAAAAAAAAAAAAAAAAAAAAAAAAAACCCAACAAAAAAAAACCCCAACAACAAAAAACCATTCATCAATTCTGCTACCAATGGAAATGACTGGATGTCTCTTCAACAAGGGAAAAAAGAATCCAGCTCTAGTTTCTTGACAGGAATAAGTATTATCCGAAAGGAAATGAAGACATACATTATGAAATTATTGAAAGGGGTGTTCAAGAAAAAGCTCTTTGCAAACATTTTAAATATCAGGGCCTGCAGCAAAATTATGTAAAAATATTTTATATCATATCACAATGTTCAATAAACAATGCTCATGCTATATCCAACTTAAAACAGAAAGAATAATGTATTGTACACAATACTGCATACCAACTTTTATGATAAGAGCACAGTCTATTACTATTTTACCTAAGCAGGGACTTGTCATATCTGTTTTAAACTGCATCAACTATGCTTTGGCCGCAATTGAGTGTCTCTAGGCTGTGAAGGATCGTGTCAGGTACACACATCAAAAAGGAATAGAGACTCGCTCTCCTTTGCCTCTAGTAGTACTTCCATCATTTCTTGATGCAGGCAGCCTTTTTCAAATGCAGATGAGGCATGAGTCACACCTGCACCCTGGATTATGCTGGGACAAGAAGGAAAGGGGAGGAAATCAAGACTGAGGTAGAAATTTGAAAGTAGAAGAGTAGAAAAGGGAACTAGAAACAAGAATTTTAACAGAGAATGGGGACAGCAGGTCAAGAAATGAAAAACTTGTAAATCAGTGAGTTATGGCAGATAAAAGTAACTGGAGAGAAGATAAAGAAGTCAAAACTAGAAAAGCTGGTACAGAGACTAGACGTCAAGAGAGACATATTCATGTATCAGTGAGGTGTAGTGGTTAAAAGTATCTGTAAAGTAGATGAAGTAGTCAGAACTAGAAAAGCTCACGCTGACTTGAATAAAGAGCAAGAAGGGAAGCCTGAGGCCCTCCTGGAATGAGAATTGCAGGCTGAAATTAGGAGAAATAGTAAAGGGTTTAAGAAAATGGAAGGGGCAGGATGACAGTGGATAGGAACACAAATTCAGGAAAAAACATGAGAGAAATGGGAGTATCTGGGATGAAAGAGCTGAGGAGGCATGATTAAGGCAGATGAAGAGAACTGACTAGAAAGAGTCTGGGCAATTTGCGACTGAAGCAAGTCAAGGTAATGGAGATCAACCAACAAGCTGTGACTCAGTACTTGTTTGCATACAGATAAAACACTAATAAGTATATTAGCTGATTTTTACTGCTTAATATATGCTTTATAACCCATTGACCTTGCTTTGATGACAACAATTCTGGTTTAGATTTCAGGGAGCAACATATAAAGATCCCAGCCTTACCACTGTGGCAACATATCATTACCTGGCTTATTCCATGGGAAGCTATCTACTTTGTTTCAGATATGGAAAATACATACGTAAACTTTAAGACTAAACCGCTAAATGCAGTTCTGCTTGGTGGGATGCATCTAACCAACCCTCCAGCCAATTACCATATTAATGAAGCTGCGTAGCACCTGCCACATTGCAGACTTAATCTCACAGTAGATTTAGCTTTCTTCCCTGAAAGGATAAATAAGTGAGATTTTCTTCCCATGCATTGCAGAGAACAGCTAGCACCCTGACCCTGTAGAATAGGAACATCTTGCTGCCAGACTTTTAGTTCCTACTCCACTATTCAGACTGCAAGGATCTCAAGGACCATGGTAATAGGGATGCTGAAAAGGATGTCATGTATGTTGGTGACATATATAGAATAGTGCTGACGCTCGCAGGTCATGCACATTTATTTCATAGAATTACTAAGTGTCCTCAGTTTTGTTGCAGGCTTCACATTGTCTGAATAAAACCTAGAAATATATGCTCCTGCCACTAATAAAACCATCATTTTAAAAACAGAAAGCTAACTGGCTTTGCAAGTTTTCCAAACAATTCCAAGGTTTAACTCAACTAGCACAAACAAAACATCACGTGTTTGAATTAGGAGGGATGGAATTATGGACAGCAGTCTTTTTGAATATACATAGTGAAAAATAATATTTTAAATAAACATTCATATAATATTCTGAATAAATCTAGACACCAATGTTAACAATAGCTGTGCCCAGTATCAACTGGATCATTGTAATTTGCAAAGTGGCTGAAAATCTTATTTTCTGGATCCATTCCTGCAGATGTTAGCCTCATTTAGCACCTCATTTCTCAGTTTGCAAATCAGCAACAAAAAGTGGTATTGAAAGATGTCTCTGATGTAATATCTGGATACTCTTCCACTCTGAAAGACTATCTGTAGGCACTCTTGCACTTCGTGCTATCTGCCTCCACTTGGTATCATAGAATCATAGAACAGTTAGGGTTGGAAAGGACCTTAAGATCATCTAGTTCCAACCCCCCTGCCATGGGCAGGGACACCTTCCACTAAACCATGTCACCCAAGGCTCTGTCCAACCTGGCCTTGAACACCACCAGGGATGGAGCATTCACAACTTCCCTGGGCAAATCATGTCCCTGAAGTGAAATCAACATGGAAATGGGAAAAAAAAAAATTAGTCCCAGCAACTCTGATTTCTCCAATGTATTCTCTGCAGTAGACTATTACGCATTTGAAGGGATGTGCTTGGAAAGCAAGAAATATTGGATGGACGAAATTGAGTGGAACAGACAACACCAAAGAAATTCAGAGGACTAAAAAGGGAAGAACATGAGAATGAAGCTCTGAGGATACTTAGGCTCATCTGCATCACACTAGGGTTTTTAATGGTGAAAAGACAGGCATCTGCAGATCTAACATATAAATGATTACACCAAATCAGATGAAGCTTTCATTCAACCTAGCATTTGGTCACCAGCAGCAGACAATCCAATGCTTAAAGTAAGAATATAAGAAACTTGGTGAGTATATTCTTTTACTAATGTATCCTTCTAGCTTTTGACAGTCAGTATTTAGGACATTTTGAACAGAAGAACACTGTATTGAATATTTTCCTGTAGATTCTTTTCCCTTCATGAATTTATTTTAGTCTTATTTTGAACCAGCCAACTTCTGCTTCATTTTGGTTTGGTTTCAGTTTTTTTTGCATTGAACCAATTTGATATTTTACTTCCACAACACTCTTTAAATGTTTCTACAGTAATCTTCAGCTTTGAAGTCTTATGTTTTAGGTTCATTTGGCAAATTTTTTTCCTAATTGCATGCAGGACACCTAAGTGCAATTTTCAGTATCTGCTCCACTTTCTCTGGGATATAATAGGACTAATAGTACCTTTTTTCATCCCAAGGTGGATGCTAAGTTGAATATATTTAAGAGGTGCTTAATTTCATACAACAGCTATGCAAGAATTTAGATTCCATACATCCCATTTCAAACTGCAATACTTTAACCACTGCATATGTATGTGTATGCATGCATATGTATATACATACATACATAGATGTGTCAATATACATATCTGCACATGTACGTGGATGCATATATACATATATCCGACTTTTTCTACATACCTTCAAATTACATTTTTTGGGATTCTAATACATATTAAAGCAAATAAAGTATAAATGTGTAAGAACAAATGAATGAAAACAAATCATATACTCAAAAAATTTCCCTAAAATTCATAAAAATCACACTGTAAACAAAATAGAAGACAACACTGTTCTCCATAAGATTCTGCAACAAGAAAATTTTTCAGCTTCATGAGAAAAAAAGTTTCTAAATTGTAACAAATGGTAAAGTAATATTATATACTGTTAATTTTATGATATTAGCTTAAGATTTCTTAAAATCTCTTAATTAATTTCTCTTTTACAAGTCAGTCATAGCGGTTGCATCTTTTATGTCATATGACTGTGAAAGGACAAATAAACCCACATGCTTTTTGCCTGCTTTTAATACTAATACATTTAGACAAACAAACATTACTTTGCATTTGCAGCAAGCTAAGACTCTGCAAATATTTATTGTATCCTAACTGATCACTGGTAACTCAATCTCAGTAATCTGCTTCTAATATTTTAATAGTATAAACTCACTATTTCTTAATGCTGTTTTTTCAGTATTTTATTTGTCCTCTTGCCTGGTAAGACACCTTCTAAGAATCCTCTCCAGTCCTCAGAGCCAGACGTCCTCCTCCTGTTTCCTCAGGTCCAGGCAGCATATTTGACATGCTTATTAGTTGTTGTTGAGGTTTTTTCCAGAAACACAGGCATCTTCCATCCTACCTATTGGTTAAGCACTTCAGATTCAGTGCCAGATTAGGATGACTATTTGTTTCCCAGGTTGGAACTGATTTGCATTCAGCCCTCTCACAGTGTGGTCAAAGAAGGCTGAGTCTCTCTGTATGTGTAAACTGATTGATATCTGTGTCTGTAAAAACACTAGAATGTTTTTCTGAAGAGTGCCATTATATTTCAATGTGCACCTTCAGGTAACTATGTACAAAAGTGAAAATCAGTATTAAATTTATTAAAAGTTGTCTCGTTGTAAGACAGAAATTTTGCTTAACATGAGCTTGGAAGAACACCAGAGTGAATAATCATGTTTCTTGCTCAAGCAAAATTAATTATTGTGTCTGAATCAAATAGAGATGAAGCCACACAGCATCCACCGAACACAAGTTCAGTTTAAGGTTGTCCTGGGTTCAGCAGCAGCAGCCATTTTTGTCCCCCTTAGTAGATGGTGCAGTGCTGTATTTTTGACTTTCAGCCTGGGAACAGTGCTGATAACACCAATGTTTTTAGTTGCTGCTCAGTACTGTTTAGTCTGACCAAGGACTTTCTGAGTCTCATTCTCTGCCAGGGAGGAGGAGAAGCTGGGAGGAAGCAGACACCTGACCCAAACTAGCCAAAGAGGTACTCCATACCACAGCACATCATGCCCAGTATATAAACTGGGGTCAGTTACCCAGAAGGGTTAGATTACTGCTCAGTCGGGCTGGATATCGGTCAGTGGATGGTGAGCAATTGCATTCTCTTCCCTTGTTATTTCCCTTATCATTATTATTATTGGTGGCAGCAGTAGTGATTTGTGTTATACCTTATTTACTAGACTGTTCTTATATCGAACCTTGGGAGTTACATTCTTTCTATTCTCCTCCCCATCCCTTCGGGAGTTGCGGGGAGGAAAGTGGGGGAGTAAGTGAGCAACTGCATGGCTGAATTGCCAGCTGGGTTTAAACCACAACAAAGGTAAATAAGGTATCTTTTTTAAATGTTTTCTCAAGAAATTGCTAGTTTTAGCTAAACTAAATTACAGATATTAATGGCAGTGTTAATAAATAGTAAACATTATTTTTGATAGCAAATTCTAATATGAATGGAAGATAAGATAATCTTTTGCAGTATAAACCATATCTTAATATAATTGAGTGGTTATAGTCTCTTCACCTTCACCCAACTATAGCCAAACTGGCCTCTTTTGAGTTTCTGTTCATATTCAAAGTAATATTCCACAAAATGTCTAAAAAGGAAAAAAACTGATTTCATGTAATATCAGACTAAGACACTAGACTTCATCAATACAGTTCCTTCACAGGGATAGTGCACAGATCTGAAGGCTGGTATGTGAGTGAGTTCTGCTGCAAGTCTTTGGAGGGACAGTAAGACAAATGGCCAACCAATTAACACTGGATTTTAATTTCGTCCAGTTTGGAGTAATTTCTAACCCTTCTTCACAGAAACAGTAATACTCAAATGCCTGTTATAGGAAATCATTAAACCTAACAGAAAACAAACAAACAAACAAAAAAACAACCCCAACAAACAACCCCCCCCTAAACCAAACAAATAAAAACCCTTCAACCCCCACCAAACCTATCTCTCTCCCCCTGAGTTACTCACTGGCATCCTCTGAAGTGTCAAGATCAAAGCTTTGGATTTTTTAACATAATATTCTTCCATCTATAACTACTTTTCCAGTCAAAATGGTTTACCAGAGAAATTGCAGTGAAAAGGCCAGTTAATTTTTCTTTGCCTCATAAACCTAGCAAGTAACACACCAGTAAAATAATCCAGTATGTTATACTGTTTCCAAAAAGATGTTTCATGTAAAGAAAAGAGAACTTACATTTGCATTAATCCATTCTCGAAGTGTGGGATTATGATTTTTAAAACAGCTCTACTATTATTTATACTTGCATTTTGATAACATTCAAGGGCTCTCATTATAACTGACTGATTAAGATACAAAAATTGAAAAAAGGCTGTTATTCAGCCAATATTTATTTTAGCCACGTAGAAGTTAAATGCCTACATGGCCCATATCAACTAGACACTCATGCTGCATCTGAATTTATTCATCTTAAAGTTACGCATTTAGACTGAGCTAATTATCTAGGCTTCCTTTCTAATTAATAGGAGGAGACAGGCACCTTAAGAGGATGATTCATTTCTCCTTAAGACTGGTATAATGAAATGTTGGAAGTGATGCTCATGATCTTTTTCCACAGACTATAAAGAGAGCCTAAATATCTAGTTTAGACTGGATGTATACAAAAAGGAATAAAGTTACATAAAAAAAATTCCAATTTGATGGTGCATTGCCTGTTTGTGCTCAGCATAAAATAAGAAAAAACCAACTTTATGCAATAAACGACCACTACATTACTTTTCAATTAGTATAATGTGCCCTAGCAAACTTACTGATGCAACAATTTCTTACTCTGTGAATCATTCCACTGAAATCTGAGAACTGGAGACAAGTATTCATGAGTTCTAGTTGCAAAATTTTGCTCTAAAGGATGTATATAAGTATCCGTCCTTACCAGACTGTACAGTAACCTGATGAATATTCTATCTAGAAACTTTGTTCTATGCTGCTACTCAAGTCAGACAATATTTCAAGGAAGATGTTGCCAGAGATGACCAACCAACAGACTATGAGCTCAGCCTGACTGTGGTTCACTGCCTACTCGCTGCTGCCCTCTTGCCTAAGGACTACACACACATGGCAACTAAACCAGCCGGAGACTGGCCACTCTTACTTTCTTCCATGAGTTCCTTTTCACAGAAGACAAACCACTTTAGCTCCTGACATATGACAAGAAAAAGTCTGTTAATCTGCATGGGCAGGATCCAGCAATTCATATGGATGGCACACATTTTGATCGTGTCTCGCTGGAATTAACCTATTCACATGCTCAACTATTACACATGTTCCCCTGACCCTCATCACACCATGGGAGCCACATTCATTCTCTTCATGGGACAGTCCTGTCGCACAAGGGGTAGGAGGAGAGTAACGGTGTACTCATCATATGATACAGCTATATTCAGATCATTCAATTGCAAGCAGCCCTCTCATTTGTCCACAAGGACCTGTTCAATTTGTCCCATTACAGAGACTGAGAATGGCTGTATTAGAAGGGACGTAAACTAATTGAGAGGAAATGGTTGTATCTGGGCTATTACTTATGTCCAGCCTTTGCAGTCTTTCCCGGAAAGACTATTATAAAGAACATGTATAAGAAAAAGCATTAAAAAACCAACCAAAACATCTCCCATGTTTATCAAAACAAAATATTGCAGTACATCATCCTTTCATGGTGATGTACTGCATGCAGGTGTCAATATGTCAGCAGCAGGGGAGGCCTCTGGAGAACAGACATGGGACTATCCTGTGCTGAATAATCAGTTCCAGCCGCCCCTGCAATGCAGGCATAGCTAAGCCGGTCAGACAAGCTGGCAACATCCTGGAAAAACATATTTAAGAAAGGGCAAAAACCACTGTAGGGAACAAACACAGAGGGAAGGGGGTGGAGAGGCAGAGACAGGACAGAGAGGAGGACAAGGAGGGAACAAGGCCAGGGCAGTAGAAGCTGCTCCACATAGCTAAGCACTGATTTCATCCTCCTAAGCCACCCACTGCCTCACTGAAGTGACTGAGCACAACATGCAGCAACATTGTAGAAAATGCCTGGAATGAAGGTGTGGAGACTAGGAAGAAGGAAGAAAAAAAACCTGAAATTGAGACTGGGAAGTGGAAGGAAAGGTGTTTTCCTGTACATTTTTCTTGTTGTTTCCCAATTTTCCAATAAAAAATTCAATATTTATGCTACCTGGCAATATATTAATTCCTCAAGTTGTTTTTCCCCTGACAGTACTTACTAAGGTGTGTTTCCCTGTCTTTATTTGAAGTCTTAAGTCTTTTTACTTCTGTTCCTCTTACTTTCCTGCTTTCTCCCTCATCTCACACAGGAGCATGGGAAGGAAACAAGCAAGCAGCTGTGTGGGTGCTTGGCAGTTAGCCAGGGCCAACCTACCCCATTTAAAATGGAAAGGGGATGAATGGATCCAACAGCAAATTGCTTTCATTGATTACCATTAACCAAAAGTTTCTTTCCTGTGATCCAATCCATCTAGATTCTAAAAGTGAACTTTTTTACCAAGGAGAAAAATGGCAAAGCTTTTTAAGTAAAAAATAATTCAATTGAGATCAGCTGACTTATGGTGCTGCTGGTGTAAGCAGGAGACTCACAAGAAATAAATGAACAGCTTCTCTTTCCCTTTAATTTGCACAAGTAAGAGACATTTAAAATAAACAAGTGTAGCTGCTTACTGAAGACCAAGTTTCTTCTTTGATGTTTCTAAGCAATAGAAAATCTGGTTATGTTACTACTGTCGTGGAACTAATATTTTGGGGATGGTACGTCCTTATCCTGCAAATAGTTGTGAACATGTCTCATGACAAATTGTTCTGAATTAATTTGACAAAAGTCTTTCTAGTGGGGGAAAATAAAAGGAATTTTAAATAAAAACAAACAAAAAAAACCCACAAAAAAGATAGTTGTTTTGTTTTGTTTTACATCTAAAAATTAAATTCATGATCTTTACTCTTACATCTAGAAAAACAGCTTGTTTATCATTTGCAAGGCTAAACCAAATGACTTTTGCTGTTCTTCTCTGCTGGGAGATTTTTTTACTATGTTATTTTGAACAGGGTTAAAAGATTAACCCAACACCACCCATTTTTTTTATGACCTAATGCAAAATTAGAGTCATAATTTTTATTTTTCCCCTTTTACCACGGTGAAAAAAACCTTCAGAAATGGCAACAGGGAAGAATTAAGATGGTAAGTCTTTTTCTAACCAGCTCTAATGCAGAGATACTCCACTAGCATTATTCATTGCAAACGCTATTAAATACAATTATTGGAAACAGATTCGAAAACAAAACACGGTGATCATAAAACTAGGAGGTCTTACAAACCAGGAAAATGTTTACTCTGGAAAGAACACCTGTACAATTAGGAAAAGAAGGATTATGAGCTGTATAGTAGTTATTTAGCTGCCTGATCGCAAACTACATAGATCATATTCTTCTAAAAAATGGGCAAGCCAAAGGACAAAGACATTCACAGAATAAGGCATATACATTAGACAATTTTATATCCCAATTCCAAATATTTGATCATTTAATAACTTCAGTGAGAATACCAAGAAACACCTGAATTACTCTCTCAGAAAAAAAAAAAAAAAAAAAAAAAAAAAAAAAAAAATTAAAAGATTGTAAATATACTTGGCTTGATGAAATATTTGAGGGATAGAATTTAAACAAGATAAGAGCAGGCAACAATTAGAATGAAAGTCTTAAAATGAGAGATATCTGAAAGAGCAAATAATTCTAAGACTAAAAATATCTGCCTACAATACATGAAAAGACTAAGGGTGCTCTTAGAGTCTGGCAGGAAAAAAAAATCTCCAACAAAAGAAATTTAATGCACATGAGCCGGCAGTGTGCACTCGCAGCACAGAAAGCCAAGCGTATCCTCGGCTGCATTAAAAGGAGAGTGACCAGCAGGTCAAGGGAGGTAATCCTGCCCCTCTCCTCTGCTCTTGTGAGACCTCACTTGGAGTATTGTGTGCAGTTCTGGTGTCCTCAACATAAAAA
>JAOEHX010065541.1:0-14326 GCA_025448015.1 Bolborhynchus lineola | reverse complement strand
GCTAATACCATTTGAAATTCCTCACAAAAGAGAATTTTGTGCTATTTTCTGAGATCTCTTAGAAATAAAGGAATTATTTATGAGATTTCTGTTAATCTCTGGAAAGGAATAAGTAATATTTTGAGGTAAGGGCTAATGACCACTAATGGTATATTAAAAGATCTGCAGAGACAACTGGTATCACTCCATCACCAGAAGAAAATCTATACATGAACTTCAACACAGGCTCTACTTCATATCTAAATTCAAAACAAATTTGGACAACTCCAAACTCCAAGTGGAACTATGACTTTTACTTGAAACTTTCCTGTAAACAGGAAAAAAAACCCAAACCCTGGTCCTGCAGAATACAGATTCCTGTATGAGGCAACATACAGTGAGCCTGTCATGGATAAGAATAGCTCTATTTGTCAGGGATCTAATAACCGTTCCTAGGATGGACTTTGACATCTGATTCTCCTTTGAATGTTCTCCAAAAGAAGCAAGTTCATGCTCATATGAAAGTAGGCACAGAAACGGAATTGTTTCTAGCCTTGTTCACTGAAGAAAGAGTCCAGTAATGCTCCTGTGAGAAGCAGCAAGAAAAGGGAATTCTGCATAATCTTTAATCCCTACTTCCATAAGGAAACCCCATCCTTCTCTCAGCTTACCTAGAAAAAGGCTACTGGAGAAATTACTTGTGCAGAACAATTGCAACCACCATTGCCACAGATCTTTTTGGAGGACAGAACACACAAATGATCCATCAGTATTATCAGAGCTCTTTCACAGAGCCCTGGAGAACAGTCTGTGTCCAGAAGCTTTTTTCCTGGTCCCTTCTGCCAGCCTCATAAAAGACATCATCTGCTCCTGCAAATTTTGCTTCTCTCAAGGTAAAAAAGAAACAAATATTCTATATATAAGCACCCCATCAGCATTATTTACTAACAACCCACAAGAGGTGGCACTGGGGCCTAACTGTATGGTGTTAACTGCAGTTTGGAGCCTACTTAAACTAGCTATCACATCAACTGTCAAGTAGGAATTATGTGCATACCTACAAGACAATAAATTCAGGTATAAGATTAATTTTATTAACAAGAAGAGTCTTGAAGTACATGGCAAGATCCAGTTTGTAATTAAATAAAGGTGCCCACAATCAGCCTGCTGGCCTGCTGTGCATCAAGTAATCCATTTCTTTTGTTTTGAGAAGCTGAGCTTTAAATTATGTTGTGTAATTTATAAATCACCATACTGAAACCTGTTGATTATACAATGCATGACAGTACTCAACTAAGTAATTTCCAGACCCAGTGGGAACCACAGAAATGTTCCCAGGCCCTTCAAATTACTGATACACATGCTAATTACTTGCTACTTAATAGTAAGGTTTAGCTAGATGTAAATTACAGCATGGTAGGGTTGGTTAAGCCCTTTGTTATTTAAAACACTTTTACACATTATCTTCTTCCCATCTAGCACTATAGCACAAATGGCACTAACAATCTGCTCCTACACACAGAAATGCCGCTGCCCGACACTGTTCCTTCTGGCTACCAGTGTAGTGGCTAAATAACAGAGACTCCAGATAGGGCAGAATCCTTCCTCACTTCAACCTGAGCCCCAGCTACCAACCACACTGCCAGGCAGTAAATAAATCCCTTATTACCACTGCTGTAACAGGGACAACAGGCATACACAGAACCTTGTTTCACTTCTACTTGTACATTTCTAACCTAAAGCTAAAGCCACAACAAAAATCCATCATAAGCAAATGCACAGCTGCTGTGGAGATGTTCTGCTTCTCACTGCAGAGCCTCTGCATCCCTCGCTGTACTCAGTGAACCTTGCTTTTGAAGACCTGATTGATAAAGAGACAACAGCAAAGGGGTTAGACACACAGTGACCAACCTATTCAAACGCAACTGGCGCTGATAGTATGAGACCAGGAAAAGAAACCCAAAAGGGAGGGCCTAGCAAACATTTTCTATTTGTTTCTAGAAACTCAAACATCCAGTTGCTATAAGAGAACACAATAAAAAATAATGGAGCTGCGTTTAGACCTAACAACTGCCAAAGCCAACAATACAAGAATCTCTCTGGTCCCCAGTGTAACTAGTCAGATGGACGGTATGCTAAAAGCTCAACTATTTTATTGTTGCTGGAGGAAAAAAACTGTGATTGGAAGCACTGCAGTAGAATTCCAGGCAGAGCAGTAACGTCTCCCATAACACGAGGACTGCTAGACCATTTGGAAGATTAATAAGGGGGCCAAGCATTCACAACTACATTGCCGGATGGGGATGCAGGAAGGAAGAGAGGGAGCAGCAGTACCATTTTCTTCTAGAGTGGTCACCCTGTAGCGAGCAACCAGGGAAAGCAGGGGGTTATCCATGCACATTTAAACATCTGCATTAGGCAGATGTGAGCTGCTTCTGCTGGCCCTCCAAAACATACACAGGCATTACACAAGGAACATTGGTACTTGAGGGAGACTGCTTCACCAGGCGCAGCCTGAGCTGACCACTACAATTTCCTAGTGGCAAAGACATTTTGTTAGGCTCCCACCACCTTTTGTGTGTAACTAAGTGAACTTACAGTTTGAGGCTATTCTACTCACATGGTTGTATCTGTGCAGCTGTTTGTGAGACTCTAAAATAACTTTAGAAGAAAAACCCAACCAAACCCTAACTCTTTTCTTCTTTATTTGTTATTTTCTTATCCTGACTTCACTGATAAGGGTTAAAGTTTGGATTAACAAATAGATTCATAAGCACAGCAGAGGGAGTAGTAAATTACAGTTGACTAAGGAGAAAAAGCAAATTGAGCTGGGACAGGGAACTGCTAAAAATGCCCTATGTGCAGGGCAGTACAACATGGACCTGCATCCTCACATTTCTATTTTGTGCAGGCCAGACACATTCAACTGTTTCTTCAGCAGTGCTTTATGTGTGCTTTAATTGCAGCATGCTAACAGCAGTTGGCATTTTACAAAATGCTGGCTCTAGGGATTAATGTTACAAAGGATTCCAAAGCTGTGATTTCAAGCTGGTTTACAATTGTAAGGAACACTGGCTTCTGCAGAGGGTCGTAGCACAAGCAGCAAAAGTCATGTCCAAATTGAGGTGGGGAAGACAGCATTCAAAATTATGAGCTCTTAAGCATCAGCACACAGCAATGTGCCACATCTAGAGTAACAAAGGGAAAATGGAGAACTAAAAGCCCTTAACTATTTGCTGAACTATGCACTTGCTGCTTCTTTTTTGCCTCAGACATCTTTGTTAGTTTTGGTGTGCATACGTATTGCACCCCATGACCTGTCCATCATTATATCCCTACCGTGAAATCCTGGATCCACATTCGTCAACAGGATACTTGTGCTGATGCCAATAAACTTATAGCAGTGGTTCAACAACTGGGCTAAAGGAAATGAAAGGGTACAGAGATGGTTCTTCTTGAATAGAGGAAGAGCTCTGCTTTTAGCTTGGTCTCCTACCACACCTGTGGTAGCCTTCAGGTATCTCCCTGTATGCAGCCTTCTCACCTGAACACCGTAAGTACCTGTATGCACACAGTTGTTACTGTGAACTCCAGCAAAGTCACTTGCCCAACCATCAGCTACCAGTATTATCTGAGCAACCCCGGCTTGAGGATCAGTGATTCACTGAAGTAATTGAAATGGCATAAGCCTGTAGTAGAAATGTTCACATCTTTCTCAGCTACTTTCTGCAGAGACAAGCACAACACTAATCCTTTGGGACCAAGGCTGCACCCCTCTACTCCACATAAGATTCTTGGTATGTCCTTATATATGTTTTTGGCATCAAAATGCCTCTCACATCTCTCTTTGCGAAGACTAAGTGAAATTAAATTTATATGTCTACTCAAAGAAACCAGCAACAAGTTTGTTCTGTAGCCTTAAGTCTCAGGAGCTCCTCAGAAACTGTGTCATCATAGTTCAGTGAGTTACACATCACTTCTCTTCCCTGCAGCACTGTACTCCATCTTTCATATTATTTTCTCCATTCATGTTAGAACATGTAAAATAAGGAAGATCTCCAAAACCACAAGGCCATTTGAAGAAAAATATCAACTCCTACCCAGACCCTAATCACAAAGATTTGCAGAATGGTCAAACAGCAGCCCTCAGACAGCACAGAAAGTAAGCAGGCACCTTCTGTGAGACAGGCTGGGGCAGGAACAGCGAGAAAAAGCTAAGAAAATGCTTTGATCACAGCAATAACTGCCATTCCTCTTGATGAAACCCATCGTTTGTTACCAAAGGCATCACCAATTCCTTCACCAGTAACTCAAGAGTGATACCGAACTACCACCGCAGAGCAGCCACATTGAAATCATGGTGCCAAAACCATCAGTCAGCACTGAGGGAATAAAACAGTACTGTGCACTCTCTTCTTCACACCCAGAAGGTGCCATCAGTGAGGTTCTCAAGACCTTACCCATACCTCCTGAGTACAGAAGGATTCAAGGGATATCCTTCCCAGAGTGCCAGGCAAAGACAAGCAGTGAAGCAGTAAAATAGGTTGGGATTTCTACCAGCGGACCCCAATTTGGTGTGCAAAGGTACAATATATACACATGAAATAGAGATTAAGTGCTAATCCCTAGCTAGTCTGCAATCAATGGAAGGAAAACAAACGCACAAATTACTTGCTGATAACCTGGGTGCACAGTTCTGTGAAGGTCTACAAAGAAAAAAAAAATAGGCAGAAATACCAAGTGATGATTCCCAAAACTTTCATTTTGTGTTCTCAAGGACTGGAACCTGAAAACAGAACAAGTGGCCCCAGCGCAGCTGCAAAATAACTCAGTAAATCTTTTAGGTAGTGGCAGTCGACAGCATAAAAAGGTTGTGACAACATAATAAAGTCACAGCAAAATAATACAATCCCAATAGAATAAGCAGCAAATTTTACATTTAGTATTTCCATCTGGTTTATTTCTCTTTTCCTTCATAACTCAGAATAAAACAGACTTTCTGCTACATATTCTTGTTTCACTGCTGATTCGAATGAAATAATACAGTGACTCTCATTATAACTTGCTTGGAGCACAATAAAGTAGTTTGGAGACTTGTAAGTGTCCATTCTCAGTCACGGTGATGAAAACAGAGAATCTGTCATGACTTCCATATACATGCTATTTAGTGTTATTTTGCTAAGGAAATAAAGGAAGACTTTCTTATGGAAGAAACATTGAAAGAAATGCTATTCCTTATGTGAAAAATAAAGAAGTGACAGAGGAACTACTTTTATTTTTTCCAGTGGGATATTATCTTCAACTTTTCTATTCTCTCTTTGCTTTTGGTCTGTCTCCAAGTGATTAAGTGAAATGACTCTATTAATTTCCCACCTATCATTTACACGGGCCAGATTTGAGTTACTTATGACCAGAAAAATTTGAACAATGGCATTTCTTTAAACTTTCAGTTTTTGGTGTACTGGTACATTTACATCATGGAATCACAAGCTGGTTTGGATTGGAAAGGACCTTAAAGCTCATCCAGTTCCAATCACAGGCAGGGACACCTTCCACTAAACCAGGTTGCTCCAAGGCCCGTCCAGCCTGGTCTTGATGATGCTGTTTATTCATTTCTAGGTACTGGCTCTAGATTTCAGTGACAAAGCTGATGGAAAACAATAAAAACCAACCAAGCAAACAACAAACCCCATAAATTAGGTTAATATTTATAAGTCCTGAATAGAAACTCTTAGCATAACACTACCTTTGCTCTGTAACATATGCACCTTACACATTATGCAGATTTCTTCAGTACAGGGTAGCAACTCTCCAACCACTTGTTCAACAGGGACTTAATGGTTCTGAATTTGAATGCTCTGAAACATGACCTAATTGTCAAAGCCTCACCTCAGTGGGGTCATATCCTGATTTTCATTCCCTAGTAGTGCCTAACTAATGTTTCACAGTAAGGCCATATGGTGACTTCCTTGTGGCCCTCGTATTGACAAGTGAACAATTACCTTCTGCTATTAGTAGTACATACAAGATCTAGTTTCCCAGAGCAAACAACCTGTGTGCCACCACAATGCCATCTATGATCAGCTATATCATGCTATGGTTACCTGCACGTAAGTCTCAAGTAATCTAAATGTATTCAGTAAATGCTCATAAACATACAGAAACACTCTTTAAACCAAGACTTTAAGCTGTCTGATAGACCCTTTAATGCAATCACATTCTTTTCTAAGTTCTCATTTTACCATCTGCTAATGAAGCCTATTGCCACCTTACTTTTATTATCCTCTAATTCTCTCAAGCTGAATGAATACTATTCTGCAACTCATGGCCACTATCACTTAATCCAATGTATCACCTGGATATACACTCAGCTTACATACAAAAGTAGAGTCAAATGATCCTGTTTAGAACTGAATAAAAACATACACACATTTAATATATGACTGGAGGAAGAAAGTTCAATTCCTAAAAACATTAACTTAAATTTTTCCATTATCAAAAATAAGATGAAACCAAGGTGACATTTTCAGCTTGACACATTGAGAAATGAATAGATTATAGAATAATAGAATGGTTTGGGTTGGAAAGGACCTTAAGACATTCAGTTCCAACCCCTTGAAATAAGCAAGGATGCCTCATCCTAGACCATGCTGCCCAAGGCTCTGTCCATCCTGGCCTCGAACACTACCAGCACCCGCACCCCACTACCCTCACAGTAAAGAACTTCTTCCTTGTAATAGCAAAGAAACAAAATAGCATAACTTATATAGAAAATATGCAAATTTGCAGAGTGCCAAACTGTCGTGGTTTAAGCCGTAAATCAACCACTCAGTTTGCTCACTCACTCCCTCCCTCTGTCTTCCCCCCAGCTCCCGGAGGGATGAAAAGGAGAACTGAAAGAATGCAACTCCCACAGGTTGAGATAAGAATAGTTTTGTAACTAAGGTATAACACAAACCACTGCTGCTGCCACCAATAATAATAATGATGAGGGAAATATGAAGAAAGAGAATACAACAGCTCACCACGTATACCCAGCCTGACCAAGCAACGAACCCCCACACCCTTCTGGGTCTCTGCCCTCCATTTTTACATCCTGGGCATGATGTGCTGTGGTATGGAACACCTCTTTGGCCAGTTTGGGTCAGGTGTCCTGTCTCTGCTTCCTCCCGGCTTCCCCTCCTCCCTGGCAGAGCATGAGGCTCCGAAAGTCCTTGGCCAGACCAAAACATTCTAAGCAGTAACCAAAACATTGGTGGTGTTATCAGCGCTGTTCCCAGGCCAAAAGTCAAAAACACAGCACTGCACCAGATACCAAAAAGGAGAAAAATGACTGCTACTGCTGAACCCAGGACACAAACATATACATTCATCCAAGTGGTTGAACTATAAGCTGCAAACAGGTGAAATTTGCATTTCATTTAATAAGTTTTAGCGAAACATTTAATTCAAAGTTCACTATTAAAATGACAAGCTGACATTCATTACCTAAAAGCCCTGATCAGTTTCAAGGTATGAATTAAATCTTACTCAAACTTGAAGCTAACCCTGTTTCATGTTGCAATGGTTACCATTAAAATGCTACAAAAACACTTCACGGATCATTGCTGTCCACTTCTGCTTTCCATGAATTTTAATAAAGAAAAACACTTCTGCAATTGGCATGTGAAATTATTCATCATCATAAGAGTAGATTGTCAAGTACATCTAACTGCCACCTTATTAAAAATGAGATCAGTCTGAAGTATTCTGTACTGAAATGATGAGAACACAATGAATACACAACATAACAAAGCTTTTATACAAAGATTTCACTTAGGACTTCTAGAAAGCCCATGTGGAAGTTGCTTAAAACTGCAGTCCAATAAAGACAGGCCTTGACCTTTTAATTTCATGTGGTTTTAAGTCTATCATTGTACTCACTTTAATGAGGCTCATCATGGCAAAAAGGAGAAGGAAATCATCAGTAAACTTATTCTATGGGAAAACTGACTAAAAGCAAGACCTAGACACAGAGGAGCACTCAGGGGAGCTCTTGTATGAAACGATATTCAAGATACTTGCAGAGCTCCAAAAGAGCAAACAATAAGCAAAATCAGGAGTGATAAAAGACAAAAAGTGCAAATAACCTAAAGGAAAAATGCAAAATCTTTATATTTTCCCTTATATGACTTTCAATAGTTCTAAATCTATAGACTTAGATGCTTTCCAAAGTAAATTTCCTGTCATTCTGATGACAGAAATCATGCACTTGAACTAGCCTGACAGAAGCAGTTTTGCTTTTTACTTTGCTACAAAATACAGGCAACATTCTGCATGGTCACTCTATCATTTCCCTGCAGCCTAAACCTGAAGCTGCAAATAAATTCTTTCCAAGAGAAGGATGCTTTCCTTTAGTCATTCTTAGAATTCCCCATGATCGTTACTGAACAGAGGGACTATGCATTCTGATCTTATCACTTACTCCCTCATATTATATATATAGCCCAAAGTCTGCTTCAGTGCAGGCAGGTGGAATGCAAGCGATTTCATCTGGTTGCATCTGCCCCTTACAGACCCGATTACAAAGCTGTATGGAATGAGCTTAGAGAAAATACATAGAATAACTTTCAATACAGCTACTTTGTGGTCTAAGAGAATCAAAATGAAGCTGCATCAAACTTCTTTCTGAAAGTCAACCAAATACCTCTCTCATCTCTTATATTTGCCATACTTTAAGAGGACAGAAAGAAATCAAAGAAGTCATTTGTTTGTATTATGAGAGTTATAAAACCACAGCTGAGCTGAAGAACTACAATCAGCTGTTTAAAACTGCTCTGTGAGCTTGTAGAAGCCATGCTAAAACTGCTCAGTGTAAGATGGGTTACAACACTTGCTTGCTGTCTCCTCTCCACAAGCCTCTAGAATAGCAACAAATGGCATTGCTGGCTTTTGCAGGCTACAGTGCCTTCCAAGGATGATGTTTTCCAAAGAATTCTGGTTATGAATCAGACAATGTGTATGATTTCTGAAATCAATGTTAATTCTGTCACTTACTGAAGAAGAGCTAGGATTTCATCCAAAGAATGTTACCACAAGCTAGTTAACATTATCTGCAATGTAAACTGTGATGTGAAATCTGACTGCCCAAAGAAACAGAAAACTGTGTAGAAATTCCCCAGTTTATCCTGTTTCCAAAATCTGTCTGCTATAAACTCAAGCTCCTTTTTCCCAGTCTCTACAATAGAAGTTTTGTATTTAAAAACATAAGAAAATAGAAAGGCATGAAATGAAGCCACGCAAAACCAGGAACATTTCACTAGTACTATAGCTAACTGGCTCCAAGTTATCAAAGAGATTCACTTGATGAAGACTGGAAACAGGAGTGATGGGCAGTTTATGCAAAGCAGAGAATTCTTCTTGGCTTAAAGCATCTGAACATGATATAAACTGACCCACATGCAAAGGGACAGCCAGCATGGCTCTTCTAGCTACATGGCTGGTGAGATGAAAGCTGCATTTAAAGTGGTTTAAAGTAGAAGGGAATAACATGCAGAACTAAACTGGAGTTCATATCAATACAAGAAACTTGCTGGAAGGAAACAGGGCATGGCAAGTGTTACGTATCAAAAAAAGGCACTAAGCTTCTCAGCTGGCAGTCCATCAATGCCAGAGTAACTACAGCTGGCCTGCAGAGACACTGAATCCCTGCTGTACACACAGCAACACCTGAGCACCCTCCTTCCAGGCACCCAGGGCTTCCCTACCTGCAAAGTCAGCTGGCTCACTGCAGGACAGCTACAGCACCAGACCTAATGTGGGTAGCTTTGATCACCAACATGTTTAGGTTCGGCTGCAGATTTAAGGCTGGAGTTAGCAGCAGCTCTACGGATGTAGTTTATTCTGAATGAAGAGGTTATGTGGGATAGTCTTCACCACACCACAGCCAAAAAGGGTGACTTACAATAGAATAGATAACTCCCTACTATATATAGTCAGGATACCTGTTCCCATTCATACCAAGTGCTCTCTGAATTCTAAAGGGAGGGCGCCTTACCAAATTCTGTCGCAAATACTGCCTCATACTTCGCATATAAAGTTCCTGTTCTTAACATTTATGTGAAGGTTCTTGGAATATTTCTACATTTCTCTAGGTTTTTTAATGACTCTGCTTATTTTAAGAGGACTACACTACTCCCATAATTCTGTAGGTTAAGTTAATATAGATAAAATGACATTTCATTAAATTTTATAGGCTTTTCCATCAGTTTCTGCAAAGTTTTATCACTTTTTCAATGGGCAGAATAATAATTTACAGGAAAAAAAGCCTCTTATACTCTTTGGCATTTCAAACTGCTAACCTTTCTATTCTGTAATAGGCACATGTCTCTGCCAAAGAAAGCCAACATTTCCTCAGCCAAAAGAAGTCCGAATCAGTTATGTGCACAATGTATTAAAAAGCAAATATGAGCTGTTATAGGACATGTAACGTATCTTCCAATTCCAAGTTAGAATTAAAATGGTGTTTTATAGGAATCACTGTGCAGGCTCATTTTGCCCTTATTTGCGTACGCGTACCCATCTTACTTGCAGTTCCATAAGCCAAAACTGAACAAACGGTATCAGATGAGTTGTATTAGCATTTTATTTCATTTATTTCTGAAAAGGAAAATCTCTTACACGTCCTATTGTGCCCACCTGAACTCAACAGTGACCTATCCAGGCGGCATCTAAGCCAATCAACCTTTGCCTTTTCCTCAGTGCCCTGCTGATCCCTACCAGCAGCTCCGTGCCATCCATTCCTATCCATTTCCCTCTGCAATCAGCAGTCTTCATCCATCCATAAAAGGCTCTTTGACTTTATGCCACTCAGAGATGACAATTTAACACTTCTCCCTTTATTAGAAGGCTGTTAATTTGGGAAGATCACATTCACTTGAACCGCCTCAGATTTTAAGTCAAACAGTAACAGTCCCCTCATTTCCGCTTCCATCTACCAGAATGCTGGCCCATTTTTATAGCACTGTTTTCAATGTCTCACGCTTTTCTTGCATGCTATTGTGTGACTGAAAGAAAATTCCACTCTCTGCCACTCCCATGAATGTTTTCCAGTTAAAAACAGATGAAGCACAAACATGAAAGTAACAAGGAAAGTAAACAAATACACAACTTCACACAGTGGAACTGTTCAGGAAGGATGTGCTCACAGGTCCTAACTGACTGCATGCATAAGAGAAATATTAGAAACAGAAATAAGGTAGAGGTCCTCTGTATTTCATGAGTTTTCTGCTCTCTTTCAATCACAGCAGACTAATATTAGTCCACAGGTGCTTGAAACAGACTTGTAACCTCTAAGATACCTCAGATATTGTAAAGGATGCAAAAAGCATCTGCCAATAAGAAAAGTATAAGAAAAAAGGCCTCATACAAGTTAAAATATGTATTCAAAGAAGCTAAATATTCCTTCGCTGTTTCTATTTCCCAAATGTTATAGTGCTTTCTGTTGAGCAAGGCCTACCCTACACTGGGAGATTGATCCATCTTAGTTCTATCAGTTTTGCATCATTAAAATACAAGGTACATATCCTCTTGGATAGAGAAATCAATTTTTGCTAAGAAGACTGCTTTCACCTTTGGGTTTGTACTCAATTACACCAGCCAGTTAAATAAATTAAAAACCAACCTTTTCTTATCCAAGCAAGTCTGAATTGGACAAAAGTAACTGCACAGATCCATTAATTATACGCATTCATTCTTAAACAAAAAGGGATTTTGTTTACTCCAATGATAGTCTCAATCTAACCATCCCTTTATACATCAGCTTCTCTGTGAAAAACAGATTGGTCTGTGTTGGAAGGGACCTTAAAGCTCATCCTGTTCCAACCCCTGCCACAGGCAGGGACACCTTCCACAGGCAGGAGTACCTTCAACTAGATCAGTTGTATCGAACCTGCCCAACTTGGCCTTGAATACCGCCAGAGACAGAGCAGCAAAGACAAGCCTGAAAAGATGTCAGTGTCCAATGTGTCAACGTTTAATACCTGGTAGAGCCAACAGTGCTGCTGGATGTGGAATGCTCAGCCACTGCTCATCTTGCCTGCACTGGCCAGGCCAAGCAGCATGATGATGCAAGGGCTGCCTCTTGTGTGGGTAACCCAGGCACGGCTGCTCCTTCAGTGATGCTGACAGCTCTCAGCACTGCTGCATCACTGCTGGCACCCACCCAAGTAAGCAAGAGGGAGGCACTTCAAACAGAGCTCCTGATGCTGCACCCACACAGCCAGCTGCAGGACAGACATCACGTAACACAGCAAGAACTGACAAGTGCCACTCAGTCAGTCCCACTCCCTGTAAAGAGCCAGTTCCTTCTCCTAAGGACTGAACTGTCTCACCCTGTACTGCAGGGCACAACAAAATCATCATATCAGAATGACTTGTACACAGCACACAGGAAAGGGAAGAAGGGAAATTAATTACTCTGCCTCCCTGAAGTCAAGTACTTCTGCCTGAACACACCTGCAACCCACATGCTGTAGTACCTCATCCTCTCTCTCCAAGAAACTCTAGCAGTTGATAAAGTGCCTGTCACTGCTTTGGCTGAAGTCAAACCTCAGAAACAGAGGGGATTCATTATCCATCATATTTTCCATTTGCACAAAACTAACTCTTAATGCAAACCTGTGAACTGATCTGCTAGCAAATGCCGTTCTATCACACCAGCCCTCTTACTTTCACATATTCCTCTTGATTTTTAAGTAAGTCAATAGTGCTTTAACAGGGCACAGTCTGTGCCTTAAAGAGTGACTAAAGTCTACTTAAAGTCTGCGAGCACAGTGCTAAATTCAGGACAATGCTGTACTTCAAGAGCTCCATGATAAATACTGTGATAAATCTCAGCACAGTGTTGATAATACCTGCGTCTGTATCACCACGTGTTACTTTGTAACACCAGCTAACCCAGAAACCAAATCATCCACTGTTGTCTCTGCAGTTATTTCCTGTCCTGCTGATTAAAACAAAACAACCACCCGCTCAAAACAAAACAGAATCCAGCCGAAGTACTGCAAAGATGAGTTACGTGCCTGCTCCTTTGGCCAAAATCTTCTAGAAAATAAGAATTCCCTTGTGCTGTATTGCAAACAAGCAAAATGCAATAAGCGGGCTAAATGAATGCTATACTGCAGAGGAAGAAGACAGTAACAGCCTTGCGACAAATGTCATTTGCCAGTGCCCCATCATACACATATGACTGAAAGCAGAGACAAGTCAAAAGGAATGATAATACTGATTTTGCCTGACATACATTTCCAACCAGACACCAAACTATTGTGAAACAATGCCTGGTGACAGATTTTTCAGCCAAGTACAAACCAGCCCCTCCCAGCAGACCACCCAGGTCAGTACATGAAACCCCAGTACACGCTCCATGAATACACTTGCAGATCAGATCCGTCTTGTAAGCAATGTTTCTATGGCTTAACTTCCAGAAAATAAATAATCAGACTCATCAAGTATCAGCCCCAATTATAACATTCAAGCTCATTTAGAGCAGAGCTGGGCCTTGTGCTGTTATTAAAGCGTATGCAAAAGAGCTCACACAACTCCATGTGCACTATGGGGAAGTGAACTGCGCTCACTACTTGTGTTATTTTAACTGTAACCACCATATACTGGCAATAGCCTCTTGGTACAAGCCAGCCACAACTTCCAGCACTGGTCATGCAGCCCTCCTGACTAATTTAGGTCCAGTCGCTCCTGTGTTTGCCATAAAAATGGAAGAAGCAAAAGCAGCCCCACTCTCTCCTCCTGGTAATAGCACTACTTAAATATGCCAATGGAGAAAAGCAGAATGCACAGAAAGAGGCACTCAAGTTAAATTTAACTGCATTTTCTTTGTCTTTGGAAAACAGAAAATAATTTTAAAACACACTGATGTTTATAGAAGAAAGGGGAAGGTATCTACAGATGCAGTCTAATCAATTTATTCCATAATGTGGCTATATCCTAGAGCGATGCTCACACTCCCAAACCTCCAGATCCCTAATACAATAAGGGATGCCAGTTAATAAGCACCCAGAAGAATATCCCAGGACAAGAAAGTAAATACTTCTTTTTCTTAATCTTAAAATATCATATCTACAAATGAGGCTTTTTAGGGATGGTGAAAAGCTTCTAAAACAGCACTAAGTTTTACATGTATTTATTCATTCCGTAAAGCTCAGCTGATAAGCTCCTGTTAATTATAATGCTTTCTCTGTGTGCCTTTCATCTGAGGTTCTAGAATTGCTTGGAAAACCTTAATTAGGTCTCCAAACACCACAGTGAGAAAGGAATATTCTCTCTGCACAGAAGACAAGGTGCAGACAGC
>JAOEHX010065540.1:0-14046 GCA_025448015.1 Bolborhynchus lineola | reverse complement strand
AGTAAAGATCTAAACAACCACATGCAAAATGTAGCTTTGCAATAACCCTGAGTCTAAATGGCAGCATAAATAAATCTTCAGGTGATGATGGATTGGAAAAAATGGACAAGACATTGATTATTTTGTTGCTTGTGAGAGGTGAAATTTGCAGTAACTGAAAATGCTCAAGTTTTATAGGTGAGTACTCCAACATGTTTCAAAAAAAAAAAAAAAAAAAGGCATTTGGAAAGACAGCAACTATGCTCTGCCTATAACTTTTGGATTCCCTTTTCTTCATTGAACTGTCATAAAGGAGTTCTGAAAATGCCCCTTTTTTTTGTTTGTTTGTTAGGTTTTTTTTTTGTTTTTCCCATGAGAGAATAGACAATACAGGAAACACCCTTACTGAAAGTTTGATGGAAGCTCCTTAAAGGTATCACAAGTTCTTTTATAGGTTGAGAGATTCTTATTTACCTCAGAATGCATACAGTGTTATGGCCTATAAGGCAGCTGTAATTGAGGCACCGCTTTTGGGGTTTTTTAAATTACTGGGAACATATGAAATCATTAGTGGCACAACTATGGTTCAGCTATTTAATTCTTTGGGTTCCTTTCTGTATAATTTGTTTTTTAGGATGCAACATGCACTTTCTAGTTGAGCAATAAACATCTTGAATTGGATATTCTAGCATCTTAGGGTGATACTAAACATAATGATTGCCAGTATACAGCTTAGTACAGGCTCTGGTGCTAATGAGGACAATAGATAAGTGCTTAATCAGCTGCAGGTAGATTAAAACCTTGACTAGCTGGTAAATTAATAACTTTTTGCCTGATCAGATAATGAAGAGAGCCGTAAAAGCAGAATATGTTGAAGTTTAACTTCAAAAATAAACACATGAAATGCAATAATAGACTTGAGGTTTTCATGTGCAGGAAGTCTCATATTACATGAAATTTCAGCATTTGCTTGATTTAGTGTTCATTTAGCAAAAGTACCACTAAATCTTTCAAATATGATGGAAGTTGTTGGACTGCGTGTATATAATACTATAATACTATTATACTGTTGTATAATATCACTGCCTCCAGCTTCAGCCAAGATCAAAACAGGTTAACAGACAGCTGTGCAATGATCGAACTTCTGGAAAAGACTACTCTTATGGGATAGGTAAAAATTCCTCTCCTATTTTCTATGATTCAGGGCTGTAATAGGCTTCAGTGACCAGTCAAGATGAAGCTGAAGAAGAGGGAGCTGAGAGCAACTCCAACTCTTTATTTTTCCAGGGAACCAGAGGAATTATGATGGTTTTTGTTTCTCCAGAGATGAAACTGGAGTGAGCATTGCCTGGCCTGGCTTCTAACACAATCTTGGAAAGAACAAAAATAACTCCTAGTAGCAAAGGTGACAACTGGTAGGTCAGAATTAGGAGGAAAAAGTGCTGTGAAGTTTTATTGAAGGTTAATTTGATGCTGGGAGGAAGAATTACATTCTTTCTATACTGTTACCTCTCTCCCAGGAGCAGTAGCTTACCTCTTGCTGACAGTAAATATGCTTCTTCTAGAGGAAGCATACAAGAGGAGAATGGCTGCTTTAGCCATTCTCTCTATAAGCAGCCCATACCATATGGGCAGCTTCTATTCATTGTGGGTTTTCAAGGCACTCCAGATCAGTCCCTGCTACACTGTGGTTAGTTACAGTAAGAAGAGCAGTTACTGATACCCACTCCTGACAAAAGGAGTGGGAGGAAGAAGATGACTGAGGCAGGAAAGAGTGGTAAACATGACTAAATATTCAGTCCAGCTGCGACGGCTGCAATTGTCCTCTCCATCTGGCCTGTGGAGACTGGACAGGCAGTTTCCAGATCAATCATCTATAGGAAAGTTGATAATATTTTTGAACTCTTTTTAACCAGAAGATTAATTCTTTTTTTTTTTTTTTTTTTTTTTATGTAGTGATATCTCTTACAGTTTTTAAAAATGTTCCAACTGTTGACATGGAAGTAACTTAAAAGAATTTATCTGTTTACTTTTTCCCTTATACAGTTTGACAGCAGACGTAACAATGTCCTAATTCATGCTTCTTGCTTACTTACTAAGAGTCTTCAAACTCGTCATTCAATGAACCCTACTGATCTGAAACACTGAAAAGGGAAATTTTTATTGGTGTTTGAAGTACCTGTTTGAATAGTGATCTTATTCACTTTGTTTTTATTTTCCTAATTAACATTGCCTTGGTCCTTTTACAACTTTTTTTTTTGAGTCAGGTCTGAAAATAGTTTTGTGTAAATATGAATGGCTTCTAAGCAAAATGGGCACTAAAATACTCGTTGAAGAACTCTGTATTTAATTTGCAGGGGTTTTATATGTAACCACCATATTTCCTTTGGCATAATTATCATAGGGTCATTAGAGGAACTGAAAAGTAGAAAATAACTAAAAGAAAAAAAGTGTTTTACCACTAGCTTACACTGATGTAAAAGATCCCTTTATTATGGAGATTTGTTCTACATCTTAAAGGGCCATCTCACTCAGTTGCTGGGCCCTGCCATTCCTGGCAGTTCTTCAAATGCATCAAAATCTCTGATGGGGCTACCTCAGAGCTCTACATATGCAGCTCTACTTCATCATATAACATTTTTAATAGTATTATATTAAGAGAGTTCAATAAGAGTGAATATGGATTAGAAGTATCTTGATGAAATAAGCTTTGCTTAAAAAAGTTATCTCCGACAAAAATTATCTATCAAATATATTCCCAGAAAGTAATCTTTAAACCCAAAACAATCTTCATGGTTTTTTTTCAGATTGGAAATTTATTCAGCTGAAGACATGAAAACTGTGCCAAACTTAATCTCACTTTTTCAGCCATATAGCAGACAAGATTTTTGGACAACATAAATTGGAACAATTCTATTGACAGGATGGAGTACACTAATAAAAGTTTGTGCCTAAAAACTAGTGATGTGCTAACATAAAGCTATGGAACTGATCAGACTGACAAATACATTTCTTTGACCAGCTTAGTATATGACGGAAGGCTGTGAGTGTTGTTTACCTG
The DNA here is from genome assembly GCA_025448015.1 of Bolborhynchus lineola. Lineage (NCBI taxonomy): Eukaryota > Metazoa > Chordata > Aves > Psittaciformes > Psittacidae > Bolborhynchus > Bolborhynchus lineola. The sequence goes on along the minus strand of JAOEHX010065540.1, from coordinate 11,006 downwards.
GACTTCGGTAAAGCTTTTTCACCATTTCCTACAGCAATCTCCTGCAGAAAATGGCTGCTCAAGGCTTGGACAGGCATACTCTTTGCTGGGTAAAAAGCTTTCTGGATGGCCAGGGCCAAAGGCTCGTGGTGAACTGAGATGAATCAAGTTGGCAGTTGGCCACAAGCAGTGTCCTCCAGTGCTCAGTACAGGGGCCCATTTTATTCAAATCTTTATCAATATGCTGGACAAGATCATTGTGTAAATGCCAAGTGGGTGGGAGGGTTAATCTGCTTGAGGATAGAAAGGCTCTACAGAGAGATCTGGACATGCTGGATTGATTGGCTGAGGCCAGTGGTATGAAGTTCAACAAGGCTAAGTTCAACAGGCTTGGGGAAGGGTGGCTGAAGAGCTGCCGGGTGGGATAGGAGCTGAGGTTATGTTCTGGGTTCAGCAGTAGCAGTCATTTTTCTCTTTCTTAGTAGCTGGTGAAGTGCTGTGGTTTTGACTTTTGACCTAGGAACAGTGCTGATAACACCAATGCTTTTAGCTACTGCTTAGTAATGTTTAGTCTGACCAAGGACCTTCTGAGCCTCATGCTCTGCCAGGGAGGAGAGGAAGCCGAGAGGAAGCATACACAGGACACCCGATCCAAACTAACCAAAGATGCATTCCATGCCACTGCACAATAATGCCCAGTATATAAACTGGGGGCAGTTACCCGGAAGGGTTAGATCACTGCTCGGTCAGGATGGGTATGGGACGGTGGGTGGTGAGTTGCTGTATTCTCTTCCCTTATTGTTTCCCTTGTCATTATTATTATTGGTGGTAGGAGTAGTGGCTTTGTGTTATACCTTAGTTACTGGAGTGTTCTTATCTCAACCCATGGGAGTTACGTTCTTTTGATTCTTCTCCCCATCCCTCCAGGAGAAGGGGAGGAAGGGGAAAGGGGAAGTGAGCGAGCGAGCTACATAGCTGACTGGACTTAAACCACGACAGGGTATTTTTCAACAGCCATCTGAATATGAACCAGCTTGTGCCCAGGTAGCCAAGAAGGCCAACAGCATCCTGGCTTGTATCAGAAATAGTGTGGCCAGCAGGACCATGGAAGTGATCGTCCCTCGGTACTTGGCACTGATGAGGCCGCACCTCAAATCGTGTTAAGTTTTGAGCTCCTCACTGCAAGAAAGACATTGAGGAGCTGGAGAGCGCCCAAAGAAGAGGAATGACGCTGAAGGGTCTAGAGAATCTCCTATGAGAAGTGGCTGAGGGAACTGCATTGTTAAGCCTGGTGAAAAGGAGGCTCAGGGGAGACTTCTGAAGAACCTGAAAGGAGGCTGTAGTGAGGTGGGTGTCAGTCTGTTCTCCCAAGCAATGAAATGAAATGGCATCAAGTTGTGCGAGGAAAGGTTTATACTGGAAATTAGGGAAAATTTCTTTGCCAAAAGATTTATCAAGCATTGGAACAGGCTGTCTAACAAAGTGGTTTAGTCACCAACTCTAGAGGTATTTAAGACTTGTAGTTGTGGTGCTTGGGGGCATAGTTTAGTGGTGAACTAGTCAGTGTTAGGCTTAAGATCGGAATCAATTATGTTAAAGGTCTTTTTCAACCTAAATAATTCTATTCTATTCAAATGTCTGTAGCATTCTCACGAACTTATAATTAAATATTAACTGGAAATGTCATGACAGCAAAATCACTCTACTTGGTAGACTCTGATACTGCTATTCATCTGTGCAAGATAATTTATACTAATGGAAAAGATATGTATGTATCTGATGGTAATTACTGCATGGAAATACTAACATGATCAGGTGATACAATGATGAAACTTATTTAATGTGTTTTTTATGAAAAAAACAAACAAGCAAACTCCTTTTTGGAAGACTAATTAATATTTTTATTGGGATTGACCTTTTATGGCTCACACTGTCACAGTAAGAGAAAACATCTTGCGTTTTGTAATAATAGGTTATGGTACACCACTCTGGATGCAGATGCATCTTCTGCTCTGGGACTTTATACTTACTGTTTACCAGCTAACCCATTTAAGTTAGAGAAGGACATTTGCAGCAGATGATGGAATGCGTCCCAGGAAGACTAGCCTCCAAGGTATTTGAAGCTAAAGCACTGATTGGCTGTATTCAACAGAAAATATCGTAATTTGCTGTTGAAATGCAGATTATTTTGCCTTTTCTAGGGTTTGGGACTTTAAATATTTTTGTATTATTTTCCTATTAAGTATCCTTACACCTGGATGTGACAAATACATGATATCTTTTGTTGTTTGATTTCTTTTTGGTAAATCTTGGAGTTGGGTCATTTAAGGTGGTAAAATAATACAATAATAAGGATTAATAGAATATAGCTTGCTGAAGTCCTGTATGTGGGGCTCAAACATCTTTTAAACTGTTCTCTCATGTTTCTCTAAGTAGCTGCTTCTGTAAGAAATTTGTTATCAGCCCCTTTAAAATAAGAGCAACTTAAAGTAACAAATCTGTGGGATTTCCTAACAGGAATCCTTGTGTATTATCAGCAGTCTTGTAATCCTGAATTCCAGAATACTACTGCATATTCTTTGTAGGAGCTTAACTGGTTTCTCATTGATATGAAATGGCAGAAAGACTAGATTCAGAGGTCGCAGAAAGGATATTTGCAGAAATGCTTCCCTTACATTTCAAATACTTTATTTCCTTTTCTCCAGCCTTTCCTTCATTATAATAGGATAATTTGTGATATGTGTCTGGTACCTTTTACTTTTCTTGAGAAGTCATTATAATGCTTCCATTTCTAACCTTCAATTTATGTTCCATTGTGTCCTACTGAAATTATTTCCTATTGCACACATTCCCCAGTTCAGATACTTTTATTATTGTGCCCTTTTCAATTCACAAAGGACACCCTTACATTCTGACAGAAACATAATTCTTCAAAACATAGGTGACCTAAATCTTAAGGAGAAATGTAGTATCATTTCCCAAGAAGATTTTTATTTCACTCTGTGATCCTGGAAGATCATTCTTAAGTATCACAGATATGAAATTGTTATGAAATGAATTTCCCATGAAAGTGACCTCTCGCCCAGGAGAGATTAAACTTTTGCTTTATATGTATCATCCCTTCCAAGTGAGAATTATATCACGGTGCACTGGGAAACTATATTGGGACATACTATTTTACATTACACTGGTTTGGAAAAGGAACACAAAAACATACTTTAAAATGGATTAAATAATTTCTACTTCTGTTAGTATTTATGAACATAATATATCTAAAAATAATACAAGAAACACTTGGAAATCATTTGACTTATAAATATTCCAGATTGCTAAAACTGCAATACCAATTCAAGCAGCAAAAAGTAATAATAAATATAGTTTTGCTTCTTTAGTTGTTCATTATAATGAAGTTCAGTTCTTTGATCATGGGATCATATTTTTCCTGTGCATTTCTTTTTTGGTCCACAGAATAAAGTCTTTTCTCCAACTAGTCTGTGTTCAAGTATGACCCTAAGCTGATTTCTGAACACCACTTGCCATTTGCACCCTGTTTTAAAATTGAGTTGAATTTTTTTGAGTTTTCTGTGTTAGCAATGTCTGCTTCCAAACTAACTTCTTTGCAGTACCATTCAGAAGTCCAAATCTTGCTATCTCTATGGCATAGATTAGGATACAAGAGGAAATCTAGGTTGGAAACACGCCATAGGCATCTTTGATTCAGTCATTTTCTACCCTGGTTAGTTGGGGGTTTTTTCAGTATTATGGTGTTTACATAGATTCAGAACACTGCTTTCCTTGAACTCACCTGAAACAGGGTATGTTTAAGACTAATGTATAAAAGTGCTGAAGATCAGATCTCATACCAAGAAGAGGTAACACACAAAAGAGACTGGTTTTGCTGCCCTTTGAACAGTCACTGAGAGCAATTTCTGAGCTGGGCAGCATCAGGCTCCTGCTTTTTGCCTGTGGGAACAGGGGTTTACTATGAATTGATTAAGTTACTTAACCTACCTTGCACGTAATCCGAGTGATCTACTGCAGTATTTTCTTCTTTAAGGAATGAACTGCCTCTTGTGCACTGAAGTAAAAGTTCTATTCTGGGTTCGCTTTCCTTGTTCCCTTTTAGACTCCATTCAGAGTTTCTCTCTTCTTGCTTTATTGCCTGCTCTTTTTTTAGCCTGACCCTGTAATAGTAGGAGTTAACTGATATTTATGTACACAATGATTGGGAGAGGTCTGGCATGCTTTTGCTCTTTCGCTAAAAGATTTTAAGCCAAAATAAGGTTCCTAAAATTGGTCCTGGTCTTCAGGCAAATTATGTAAGTTTCTCATACATCTTTGTTTCTTCCTAATTCTTCCATTCCCTAATAGTTCTGCTGTAGTCATTTAATGATCCACGTGAAACATTTTATCAGTGTTGCAATGGGGTATCAAAGTGTGTGTAAGAGCACAGAAATTAAGGCAAACCTACAGACAAAAAGAGACTTTCATTGGCCGAAGCTTTAGGCAAATTGTTATTATGTCTTAATTTAACTGATATAGGAGAAGGCAATGCTCTTAAACTGGTGGAGTGAAAAGTTTTGAAAATATGATAGAGGACAGGTCACTGTCACATTTGTACCAGATAAATACTCTTCAATTAGTGAGCCATAAAATGAAAACCTCTGTGTACTCAAAAATGGAAGAATGGAACATAAGATATTTAGTCATAAATTAAAAATGTTAAATCAATACCACAGAGGTGGTCAATGCATATTTTTGTTTAAAGGAAAAATTCAGTTACCATGCTTTTTCAGTGTTCCTTTGCTTTCTTGAACCTAAGCTTTCTCAGAAATGGAAGTTCACTTCTGACCAGTGGTGGAGGTGGAAAAAACGCTTTAGCATGAATGATACTTGGAAATCCTACACTCATGAAACGTTTACTCCAATAGATGTTTTGTCTGTCTCTGTTATGTTTTCATTCTTTTTTGCATAACCACTGTAATTGCTTCACAGCTGCATGTATAGGATGTTGAAATAGGTTTGCTAGTGATAGCTAATGTTATTCTGATATTTATCTTCGGGGGACAAGTGGTTATTTGAGACAAGCTCCAACGTATGAATGTATGTAAGCATTTTGACTGTTGTTAAACACCTGTCCTGATTCTGCTGTTCTAGTAACTGATGTAGATATGATGACCTAAAACAGTATGAGCAGTTTTAAACAAGGTGTTTTTTGAGTTGGAATTAGGGAATTTTAAGAACTTTTAATCAAGGATTATTTGGAGATTAGAGAGCATAATTATGGAAGTGCTTGTCTTGATACTACTCAGAGAGGAAGGGAATCTAAAGAATTTAACTCCCACGGGTTGAGATAAGAACAGTCCAGTAACTAAGGTATAACAGAAATCACTGCTGCTACCACCAATAATAATAATGATGATAAGGGAAACATCAAGGTAAGAGAATACAACTGCTCACCACCTGCCAACTGATACCTAGCCCGACCTGAGCAGCGATCTGGGCCTTCCGGGTAACTCCCTCCAGTTTATGTAGTGAGCAGGATCTGCTGCGGTTATGCAATACCTCTTTGGTTAGTTTGGGTCAGGTGTCCCGTCTCTGCTTACTCCCGACTTCCCCTCCTCCCTGGAAGAGCATGAGACTCAGAAAGTCCTTGGTCAGACTAAACATTACTGAGCAACAACTAAAAACATTGGTGTTATCAGTGCTGTTCCCAGGCTGTAAGTAAAAAACACAGCACTGCACCAGCTACTAAGGAGAAAAATGACTGTTACTGCTGAACACAGGCCAGTATCCACCCATTATTCCATACCATTCATGTCATGCTTAGATTGCACATTTTTCAATATATCATAGATTTTATGATATATATATATGTTGTTCCCAGGACAGACACAATGAATGCTACTTTATTTACGGTATTCTCTAGAAGTAAACCAGATTTGTTCTTTGAAGTACTCCCTGTTTCATTAGGGGGATTCTTGATACAGTTGCTGAAGTAGAATTTAAACCAGATGAAATTCATTAACTGTACAGATATATATCTGAGGAAAAAAAAAAATTCTCCTCCCCCATATTCTGGGCAAACTTCAGGACTGTTAAAATGACCATGGAAAGAGGTAAACAAGAAATGCTGATGAATCCTGGCATTTTTATGATCAGCAGCTGTGTAATATTCTGCATCTGCCAGTGCCCGTTTTGCTGAAGGAGGGGTTTTTAAAACAAGACCAAACCAAACTATAAAGAAACAAGCAAAAAAAACCTAGCTCCTCTTACAGGTTTTCTTTTTCTGGATAAAGCCTCAATAATTTTACATCTTTTTGACTCTGCCTTTAAACATTGCTTTACTCTGAATAGTTAGTTAAGTAAAGGTGTTAAAAAGAACTGTTGGTACCTTTTCACTAAGTTAGTTGGATCCCCTGATCCTGGTCTCTTTCCCTTTAGTCATTTTCTGTGTACTTTGACTCCAGTACTAAGCACTTTTATAGATATAAATTCATGAGCGCTGAACAGAGGAGATTCATGTCTGTGCTCTTGAAGTCCTTTATATGGCTAGCATTTGGCTGCTATTAGGGTAAGTTAGAGTTGCATTTCACTGTCGACCTGTTTCTAGAGAGTTGCTGGCTAGCTGTTTTTAACTGATTACTCTTCCTGGGCAAAGGACTTCGGTTTTGTTCATTAAATTCTTGTTCACCCATGTTTCCAGTGTGAGTGAATTGCACCTTTGCCCTCCAGCATATCAGTTGCTCCCCCTATTTTGGTGTCATCTGCAAACTTGAAGAGGGTATAATGAGGTAATTCATTCTGTCATCTGGGTTGTAGATGGCATTGATGAAGAGTACTGGTCCCTAGTTGGGGCAAGCATTGAAGCTTAAGGAACATCACTCAGCTGACTGCTAGACAGACACTGAAATGGCTCTCTGAACCTTATGACCTCTGTTTTCTCCGTACCTTGTAGTCTGCCTCTGCAATCCATATCTCCTGAGTTTGGCTAAAAGAACACTGTAAGAGATAATATTGAATTTTTTTTTCAAGTAAAAATAATCGATACAAAATAACTACGTGTCTTTCCCTTATCCAGTTAATCATCTTATAACGTAAAGCAATCAGGTGAGTCAGATATAGGATTTGTGCTTGGTAAATCTGTGTGGCTGCTTCCATGTCCCTCATGTGCCTAGAAATGGCTTTGAGGCTGTCTGTAATCTTCTTGGGGATAGAGGTGTAGCTAAGCAATCGTACATTCCAACATTCTTCTCTGTTCTTCTGGAGACTGGGGTCTTTCTTGTCCTGCTAGCTTCCCTGTCTTTCCTCAAGATCTTAAATTCTTCCATATGCATTTCACAACAGCATAGGTTGTCAGTGGCTATCACAACATCCCTTACCAGTTCTTTGTATGTAGTAGAGCACCTTCTCTAGTTGGCTTACACATACTTTCTTGGGGGGGCAAAATTTCTGGACTGCTTCTGGTACACAGTATTGGTTTCTTGGTAGATATCAAAGTGATTAAAGTCCCCTGTGAGAGCCAAGATATGTGACTGGAACATCTTCCAACTATCTGAATAATGCTTCACCCAACTACTTTTTGGACAGCTGCTAGAGACTTTCACTAAAAACAGCTCCCTCTGACTTCTCACATGTAGGAATGTATTTGAGTGAACACGGTCATGTGAGCAATCCAGACAGCTACTTTACAATCATGAGGTAGCGACCTGAAGGCTTTAGGACCTTGCCTGAGGGTGTGTATGTAGAGGAGGCAGAGGGTAGCTGCAACCCTGGAACTTACTGTTCTCAAATTTGAAACCTGTTATAATTGGAAACATGTGCTGTAGTAGTCAACCAGTCATTAAGCGATTGCTAACACTCAGCTAAGGAATGTTAACCAATCAGATGTTGCTGAATGTTCTAGTGTCTTGAAACTCTCTATAAAAGGCACACTTGTGTTACAATAAATGGGCAACACTCTGATTACATTAATCTGGGTGTGTTGTCTGAGCTCCTGCCACACTCAGGGACCCTGTTTCAGACTATCATGCCATGGGAGACCTCCACATTTTTAATTTTTTTTTTGTATTTTTTTTTCCTTTTTATGTAGAATGCAATAATTTGTCTTTTTTTTTCCCACAAAATTTGTATCCATGTCTCACAACTTCATTAATGAAAACTCTCCTATTTTGCCTTTTTCATTTGCTGCCCCAATTTTGTCAGGTATTATATCTTATCCTTGCCAGCAGTCTGCTCTTTGAAGGCAGTTGCGTATTTGTAGAAGCCAAAGCTCTTTGTCAGCTGCAAAGCCATGTGTTGACTGACAGAATATATCTGATTCTGCTGTAGCCTTTCTCTTTGATTTCACTGAGACTCTCCCACAGACCCCTGTCCTCTTTGCCTGAGTCCTCAGTCATATAACAGCCCTTGACTTTAGCTTTCCTGATCAGAACTGTTCATGCCTATGTGGTTACAACAGTGGGCAACAGGAAGCAGCAATTTGACAGCTAGCTGAGTTCCAGCAATCTCTGTTGAGGATCCAGGCCCTGGACAAGCACTAAACCTCCTTGAAACAGAAAGTGTGTGAAGAAGATTGGCTTGCGCCCAAGGCTACACCTCTTTCTGCATGCTGACAAATGCTTACAGACATTTATTTTTTTTTTTTTTAATATGCACACATCAAGCTGAACCAGTTATTTCACTGATCTAGTGAAAATGAACCCATTTACAAGATAAAATTTTTCTTTCATGCCTCCCCAAATAGAAAATGTATTTTCTCCCACTGTTCTCCTTAAGGAACTGAATGATGCCTTTCACATACCTGGAGACTTCTCTGACCAGAAATAACTTTATGAAAATTATTTTTGAGGAAAGATGAGTTGCTTCTTACTGTTTACACTGTTTATATGCCAGTCTTGCAGATAAAATGACATCTTTAGTATTTCAGAGTTTGTTGCTTCAATCCAGGACTCCTAAATTGCAATGGCTATTCTTCCTTGGAATCTTTTACTTTATTGCAGCTTGTGCAAAAGCATAAAAAGCATATCTAATTTCCTGACACTTCAGTAAAAGTGCAGCTTGGCCTAGAAGTTTGGATTAATAGGTAACTGAGTTTCAGGCATATTGAGTATGGAGGGTCAGTTTTTGTGATTCATATTGGCACAGACTTCTGTTTGATGTTGCTGGAAGCTTACAGAGATAAAGGACTACAATTTTGGACCTTGTGCTACTTAGCCATCAGCATTTGAATATTTTCCTGTAAGTAAGAGGTCTTTAAATCTGTTTAGATAGCAGGATAACTGGTCTGAACTTGTGTGCCTATGGAGCTTTGAATTCTCTGCATTTACGAACATGTCTGGCTCTTTAGCAGGTGAAGTAAAAACTTGGTTTCCTATAATTAGGAACCAGTCTGAGAGTTTTAGCTCTTGATCCTAAGTAAGTAAGTGGCTTAAAAGGCAAGAAAATAGGAAGTCTTTAAAAGTAAATTTTTAATGGGAAAGACTAGAATATTCAGACACTCTGTCCCCACTCTGCTGTCACTGAGTCTTGCTCTGGCTTTTGTGAGCTTAATTAGGAAGGAGAATCCCTAAAGGAATCGATTAAAAATCAGGAAATTAATTATAAAAATAATTATTTCAAGAATGCTGTTTAGCCACCTTTTATTTATTTTTTTTTTTTTCCTGTTAGGAAAGATGATAAATAACTATGCTATGCTCTGAAACTGTACTTCTGTGTCTGAGGCTGGAGTTTGCCTCACTGTTTTTAAGCAGAAAGTGTCCACTTCTTTAACCAGCGCTACAAAACCACTCTGGTAGTCTTCAAACACTTATTTATATTCCAGCTACACAACATTCCCACTACCAGCTTTGGAAGGAAACTACTCTTGTAACAACTTTTTCTGTTTTTATACTCAGCTACCTCTGTTAGCTGAACCAAATAGCCTGTAGATAAGCCAGATGATTTCTTCAGTCATGATACAAGAATGAGTCAGGCTCCCCCACTGTTCACTTACAAATATTGTGAGAAAGAATTACCTATAAATAGAAACCTGAAATCCACAGATTTTCAAACAGAAAATGAGTGCCAGGACTGATATGTATGGAAAAACTAACTTGTACGAGTTCTCTTGGCTGCAGAAGTTGAAGGATGAGCTGGTTGCTCAGGAGATTTCCAGGAATTTGTTTAGTCTACCCAAAGAATCAACCATTGGCATTTTCTTACTGTGTGTGATGGCTATGTTTTTTTAATTCTAGCTGATTAAGGACTTTCAGACCATCAAGCTGCTTACTTAATATCTGTAATGTTTTCCTTCTAGTTGACTTAGCTTTTCCCAGAAATACGGCAAGCTTGATCCTATTTTTTAGAACAGTTTTCTGTTAAAAACTCTTTTCTAGAAGCTGTAGATAATTCTTGCAATCAGTCACAAAAGTGAGATCTGAAAGACCCAATCCCCATCAGTGTGCAGGTAATAATCTGTCTTTAGTGAATAGTTACCAATCTAATGACTAAAAACTGCATTAACTTTTATGGGGTAGGTAGCTTGTAGAGCTTATTATTTACCTTGAAAAACTAAAGGTTACTTTATATGTGATTCTTCCCTTTAATTTTTGGGGGACAACATCTGTATTCTGTTTATGAAGCTTTCATACTATATATGCAAAGTTAAAACTTGATTGGATACTGGCGTTTATAGAAAACCTTACTGTCAGGAAGTCCATTATATACAGTACAGGTAGTGGTACTGTATTTCAAGAGATAGTCTTCAAATTCAATATGTCAGTTCCATGATATTAAATATTTTTTAAAATTACTATTTTTAAAGTAATCATCATGAAAGTTGGAAGTAAGTAGGCTTCTGTGTTCTGTGTGTGGTTGGAAGTAATTTGCAGGTATCCAGGAAGTGGGGAAAAAATGTGACTTTAGCAGTAAAAAATGCACCTTTAGCAGTAAAAAATGCCTTTATATGCCAGTTTATTGTGTTGGAGTGTTTTCAGAAGGTTATAATGGCATCTTTCTTAACTCCTATGAGGAAGTCTTGATGCCTT